>PVJI01008827.1:0-60804 GCA_004026765.1 Micronycteris hirsuta
TCAGTGGGAAGCCCTGGTGTGGCTCCCGGAGGCAAAGTTCACAGAAGTGTGGGGCCCCTGGGGTGCTGAACTCGGTCTTGTCCACACTGAGCCTCCAGCATTTGTCAGTTATAGCTCAGGTTTTCCCGCCCAGCAGCGGTTCCCCACCCAGGGCTTTCTGGTCGTGTTTCTGCTCTGGTAAGTTGTGATTCTCTGGGTTTACCTCTGTCTCCCCAGTTTGAGGGGTTTGCCCTGTGACCTCATTTCTCTGAAGGACCAAAGAGGAGTTGTTGAATCTGTTTGTTCAGGTCTGGGTGATTGTGAGGATGGAGTGCCTGTTTCCAGCTCCTCACATGTCAGAGCAAAACAGGAACTGGGGTGCCTCTCTAATGTCCGTGTCATTTCTCTCCGAAGTGACACATCCACCCCTGCTCTGTGGTAGCAGCTCATATTTGCCTTCTGGTCCCACAGCCCGAGGTGGAGAGCAGGCCGCCCCAGGAGGGGCTACCCCATCACCCACACTGGAGTTAGAGACTAGCACTATGATCAAATGAGGTTTTTTGGACAAAGATCTGATGTGCAATGGTTGAGACTTGGAGACGTTGGGATGGAGCAAATATATTTTATATGTGGAATGGACGTGAATTTGACAGGAATAGAGGGCAGACTACCATAGGTGGAAGTGTTGCCCAAAAATAGATGTCTGAGCCCTAGTTCTAGGAACCTGTAATTGTGAACTTACTTGGAAAAGGTGTCTCTGCAGATGCACTAAGGTTAAGGTTCTTGAGATGAACAGATCCTGAGAATTATATGGAGCTAAGGAGGAATCTGAAGTCAGGAGAGAGTGAGGGGTGGGGGATGAGGAGAGCCCACTCATGGCAATGTCCCCGGCAGTGTGACAAGGCAGAGCTGAGCAGGTTGTGGGCACTCAGCCACCTCAGGCCAGTCTGAGAGGCCAGGAAGGCAGATGTCTGTCTCACAGAATGAGACATGACAACTTCCCTCATGCCTGGCACACTCCAGCAATGTGAACGATGGGCTGCTGGTTCAGGTACTTCTTGGACTTTGGTCTGTGCTAGAGAGATCAGGACACCTGTGACTTAGGCCATCTCAATCCCCTTCCCCCACTCAGAGCTCCCACCTTTTCAGGGCCATGTGCCCTGTGGACAAGAGCCCTGGGAAGTAAGTCACTGTGAGCTCAGCAGGAAGCTCCTGCCCCAGGTACTCTGAGACCAGTGTACTCTGAGAGGACCCATGAATGGGCAGGTCTGCACCTATGCATTCAGTCTCCGTCATATGCACCCTGAGGAGCCCTGGCCTGTCCTGGGTCACCTCACAGTGTGGGACCCTTTTTGGCCACAACGTCCTCCCTGCAGGCTTGCTCTCCTTAACAGTCAGGACCTAGTGTGTGGATGGAGGACTGCCGCTGCCAGAAACTCTGACAGAGACTCAAGTGTGGACCCTGGGCAGGTGCACGCATCCATCTCCTCGGCTGGAAGAGGCATGAACGGAACTCTCTGCAGGGATGCTCTGCACATGGAGGCAGACGTGAGCATCTGATTATCAGAGGCATCACTTGCTGCGCATTGGAAACAAGCCCTGCACTTGTCCTCTGACCTGCTCACATCATCCTCTTTCCTTCTCTTCCCTCCCCAGCGGGTGTCTCAATGCCCTTGTCCCACATGCAGAACCAAACCTCCCTCCAGAGCATCACTTCCATTGGAACGTGCAGCCCACGGCCCAAGCTGCTGCACCCCAGGGACCTCATGAGGCTGTGCTTTCTCTGCTTGTCCCCACCCCATGGTATGGAAACCCAGCCAGTGGCTACTTCCCCTCCTGCTGGATGACTGCCTTGGGCAGTGGGGCAGCCAGAGAGTGCAGAGGAAGGGACCCCAGGGCAGCAACCCAGAGCTTTCTGTACACGCACTGGCCACCTGGCAGGCTGGCCAGCTGGCTTTCTGCAGGCACACGATGGGCACCGGCCCTGCACTCATCTAGGAAGTGTGCCTGTGCCCTATTGCTCCAGCTTACTTGAGCAGAAGGGATTGTCGGGGGAATTGAGTAGCTTGTCCCTCAGTCCACACTCCTTCACCCCCAGGAGGAGAGGAAGAGGCAGAGGTGGGGATAAGAGATGGCGAGTACGACCCAAAGGGCCCTGAGGGGTGGGTGCTGCTTCAGATCCACGACAGAACATGCTACAGGGCTCTGTGGCTTGGGTAGCCTAGGACAGCAGCCGCACATCATCGGATGGTGGCCACAGCTTCAGGATGTGTGTCCACCTCTGTTGGAGCCTGGATGTGCAGTCAGGACAAGAGTGCAGCCCGGACCGGTCCTGCTCCCAGCTCCCTGCCCTGCAGCCAGGCCCGCCACCCAGACCCAGTGGCCCTCACTCTGGACACTGCATGTGGCCCCTGTGGCTCTCCAGCATGAGCAGCCCCTGGTGTCTGTGAATGGCCACCTGCCCTTTCTGCCTTTCCAAGGACGCAGAGGACGGGCAGGGCCTAAGGGCCCTCTGGAAAGCAGGACTGCCCGCGCCCTCAGACAGGCTGTAGGACCAGCCCTGTGGCTTCTCACTTTCAAAGTGAGCCAGGGAAACTGCCTCCCTGGCGAGCCCACTGCTGTTCCAAGTTCCAGCCAGTGCCAAAGCTGGACGTAGATGTAGAGATCAGTTGCAAATGTGAAAACTGACGACAATTTGTGTGTCTTTCAAGTTTTACTCAAACCCACAGCTAACAAACTGGCAGCAGTGGGGGTAGAGGCTCCTCCCAGGGGAGGCTGATGGGCCTCAGAAGGGCCCCCCCACTGTCATGTGGTCTCATAGGGTTCCTGCCTCAGCAGGACAGCTACCTCCAGGAGGGCACTTCATCCAACCCCAAACCAAACTAAAGCCCCACCCCGATGGACTGCATACAGTCAGCTGTTTTGCGGTGTTTGAAAATGTCTCAAGGGCTGACGGATTTTTGTTTTTTCCTCTCTCCTAAAATTTCTGTGTGCTGATTTGGGGCGTCCAGAGAAAATCACTGTGAAAACCGGCACGGGCTGCCTGGCTGCCCTCCGCTCACCACCGTGCTCCTCCCCCCAGCCTCGCCGTCACAGGGCCCCAGTCAGAGGGGCGCAGCCAGGGAAAGAGGCCCCTGGCTGTGGCCCTGGGCTGGCTTTGGCACTGGCGGCAGAGTCATGCAGAGGGCTCAGGCCATTCTCGTTTGGGGTCAAGGGCAGTGAGTCATCCTCCAGGACAGACCGTGCTGAACAAGGGCAGCTGCAGCCTGGGGAGGTCACAGCCCCAGGCAGGTAAGCACATGGCAAGCACAGCATAGCCCTGCCGCCTGCACACTAAGGGCCCATTTGAATTTTCACTGGGTGAAAGAAGAAAATCAAAACAAGAATAACATTTGCGACACGTGGAACTCTAGTTTCACAGGCAGTTTTATTGGAACACAGCACACCCACTGCTCCCGAGTCCAGGCTGCTTTCCTGCAGACAGCAGATCTGAGGTGTCGCGACAGACCCCACATGGCTCAGAAGATGAAGTGGTTACTACCTGTACCCTCAGAGGAGGCCTGCTGACCCCTGCCCTAAGCAAACAAGAGTCAGCCCTTTCTGATAAAACACCAGAGCTGTTTCGGTTCAGTTCGGCTCAGTGTGGTTCTCACAGCTGCGTTAGAGGTAGGACTTGCACTGTGTTCACCTCCACGAGATGCAAAACTGAGCTCACAGCACTGTCTTAAGAACTGTGAACACTGTGCAGGGTGACAACAAACCGACGCCACCCATCCCCATTACTGACAGGGTAAGGCAGACAAACTCTGGAGCAGGAATATGGGCGTGGAGAGCCCCCCGACCCCAGGCCAACATCAGTGTCAGAGCATGAGCTCCAACACAGAAGAAGGAAGCAGGACCGAAGACACCGTGCGCTTCTGCCAACAACTCACTGCAGCCTCCACCAGGCTTCAGAGGGTCTGCTGGCCTGGTGTGACCCACCTGGAGGGAGCCACTAGGGCATGTCCATTGGGATGCAAGAGATTCCAGCTTGCCTGCTAAACTTCCTCTAGTCCAGCAGGAGCATCATAAGGTCCACTCCTCTCATGTCCTTCCCCAGGGCCCAAAATGAAGCTAGTGAGCCCGCTGAGGCAGGGAGAGAGGAAGGCAGAGACTTCACAGTGGGAGCACCGCAAGGCGAGGTCCTTCACCTGGGGTGCGTGAGTCAAGGAGTTAGAATTTGTGCTCCTAGGTAAAAGGGGGGGCCTGGAAAGGTGGAGTCAGTGCACGTGAGGTGGGGGCCGGGAGGGGGGAGTTGGCGCACTGGGGTGGGAAGCAGCGGGAGGGAGTGGTGAGTGCCTGGACATACAGCAAGGCTGTAGGAGTGAGTTCTTGGTGCCACAGGAAACAGGTAAGTTTCTGTGCTTTGGGCTCCAATCATCAATTCAGTTTGGCAGAAGGAGCCTCAGGAGGAAGCCCAGCCCTGTAACACTGACCTTGGACTCCCGGCCTCCTGAGCTGGGGCGCATGTGCCTGTTGTCATATACTCTGTGCGGGGCTTCGTTAGGGCGGCAGAGACCCAGCACTGCACGGTGCAGGCACCCTGAGCCCATCCACTCAACACAGCTGACAGGGCCAAGGTGAAACAGCCTCTGAGCCTGCAGGGCTGCTTATTCTCCGTTTTCAAAGACAGACCACAGTCTCTACTGATTTAATTACAGGTGGGAGAGAAAAGGGAGGGGAATAATCCTCTAAGGGGAAAGTATTTGAGTCCCACACACCTTCATGCCCAGAGGGGTTGGGGTTTACACATCTCCAGGTGATTGACAGGGAAGGAGTGAGGCCTAGAGCTCCAGGCTTGCGGAACAAAAGGGTGAGTCCCTGCTTCCAGAGGCCTGTCCCATGTGAGCTATGGGTGCTGGGTAGTGCTCCTTTTTAGGACACACGGGTGCCACACAGCCCGGGCAGGCTGAGGGCACTGCTGAGCAGCACTCTCTGGGTAGGCAGGTTTGCTTTCCTTTCCCTGCTCAGGGCTCTCCAGGGCTGGACGTGGAGAACCTGGCCTGTGGCTCCTGCCTGCCTACCCACTGGAAACACATGGAGAGCAGTACCCTCCCAGGGATTCAGGCTGCGGGACTGGGGCCCGTGTGTGGGTATGTGTGCTCTGGGTCCTTGGGCGAGCCCAACTTGAGTGCACTTTCTGCACATGCACATGTGTACACATGTGTGAGTCTCTGGGTAAACCCAGCATGCATGTGTCTTCTCTGGATTCCTGTGTGAACCTAGTGGGCACTGCAGGGCCTGTGGGTGCCTCCCAGCAGCTGCAGACACTCCCCAAGGTCGGAGGAGGCTCTCTGTTTCAAAGTGGCCTGGGAGATGCCCACTTCTCCATGTTCCCCTCTTCCCTCCGAGGGGCCTCTCACGGACTCCAAACTGAGCAAAAAGCAGCTTCAATGACTATCTTCAAAAAATATTCTCATAGTTGCACTTTTCTTTTGCTTCTGGATAGAAAGGGGGCAGTGAAAGCAAAAATCAACACTTTTTTTTAACAGGTGCAATATGTACTATTTTCACATTTGGCCAAAAACTGGGCAACAAAGTAGTATTTTAGGTGTTTCCATGATGATCTCAAGGTATGCTAGCCTTTTAGCTTCAGTCAGAAACTGGTCTGTCCACCAGAGAGATGGACAAATGAGGGCGCTGCTGAGCCACCGCAGAGGAGGCAGGCCTAGGCTGCAGGGTGGTGGAGGAGGGACTTGGGGTGCAGGGTGCTCCTGCAGCGCTTAGACGTGCAATGTGAGGAGAGAGCAGACTTCATTCACAGAGACTTAAACCTTCCTTTTACGCCCAACAATAGCAGAGAAAGGGTGACAGTGCAGCTACTGGTGATGCTAGGGACCTTGGGTGTGGCCATGCAAAGCAGTCCCCGAGTGCTGGGTGCAGCCCACCCTGACTGCAGAGCTGCCCAGCTGTGCAGGGCCCGCTGGGGCTCGGCTGAGTTTGAGTGCGTGCGTGCTTCCTTGCAGTTTGAGAGGCCCTGGGCGGAATGCCGTGTGCCGTGTCCACAAACAGAACTCCCCTCCTGCAGCTGCACCTTAGCCCCTGCAGGGGGCCCCGCGTGGCCGCCCCTGGTCTGCACAGCTGCCCTGGGTCTTCCTGGGGTCTGCATCTGAAGGCAGCACGCAGCGGTTGAGGACGACACACCAAGAGACGTGATTCTCCTCAAAAGCTCTCACCTCTGTGCTTCTGTCCTTCTAGGTCAGTTTTCTCACTCGTCGAGTGTGCTTGTCGACGGTTAGGGTTGTCCGGTCCACGGCAGTGGAGATGCTGTCCAAGGCCTCATCCTGTCTCTCCAGCTCCGCCTCGGTCTCCAAGGCGAGACCCTTCAGCCTCCCCAGGATCTGGGAGGAGCACAAAGACAAGAGGGGCTGACTTTATGTAACCTCTCAAAAACAGGCAATGTTTATTTCTATCATTTTCACAGTACTTAAGGAATTTTGTGAGTCGGGGGGATGATATACCCCCATGGCGGAGCCCAGAGCCAGAGGTTGGTTTGGGTCTGGGCTCTGCTGCTGACTGAGGGCTGCTGGGAGATGACGCCTGTGCCCCTGGCCTTGCTCCAGGCCACGGGCGGCAGTCTGACCATGAGTCCCTGGGGCGCTGCTATTCGAACCCACGGTGTGCTGTGTCACTGACACCTCACCACATCCTGAGGAATTCCCGCTTCAACAGTGGGCCCACAACTGGGACCCAAGTTCCAGCTACTGCCCAATCATTGTGTTCATTACCTGTCTGCACCCAAGGGCCCAACTGTGCAGTGAATCTCAAAATGCAATATTTAAGCCCTCACCAGTGTGGCTCAGTTGGTTGGGCATCGTTCCACAAAGCAAAAGGTCACCAGCTGGATTCCTGGTCAGGACACATGCCTGGGTTGTAGGTTCGGTCCCCAGTTGGGTTGTATACAAAAGGCAACCAATCGATGTTTTTCACATTGATGTTTCTCTCCCTCTCTTTCTCCCTCCCTTCCCCTCTCTTTATAAATAAACAAAATCTTTTTTAAAAAAGCGATATTTAAAAAGAAAAGCAAAATCCCTCTGTCATATGTTTGAAACTATTTCACATACAAATATGAAAGGCAGAACAGAACTGGTACAAATAACCCAAGTCACGCAGCACAGAACCCACCCCCCTACTCCTGCCCCCAGCCTGAGAAACCGAGACACAAGGAAACTGACCAGGAAGCACAGGGCCTGGGGTTCGGGGAGGCAGAGAAGAGACCAGGGTGAGCACACACAGAGGGCAGAGAAATGCCATGAACCACAGCAGTGCCACAGGAGAGGCCACGGGCACCCGAGGGGCAGAGGCTGCACCAGCGGCAGAGTGAAGAAGCGCGTCAGGCTGGGCTGCGGCCCCTCCCCAACCCGTGACGCCTGTCATCCTCACGGTGTCTCAGAAACCAGCAAGAGCAGCTGTTTTATGACAAGTTTACTGAGACAAACTGCATTGTGAAATGTACTTTAACTATATTCTTACTGGGCCTGGGCTGAAAAATTTAATATCCTCAAGATGACAAAAGGAATGATTTTAAGAGAAACTGTAATGACCAACTACTTGCTGTAAATGTTATTGCCTCTTTCAGGGAAATGTTCAGATCCCCTGGGTTAGGTCGAGAAGCAGGAACACATAATATGAATCAGCATGAGGGGCCGTGGAGCCTTGCTTGACCTGCCGTGTCACACAGGGATGGACGTCCACAGCCAACAGCCTGGATGACCCCAAGTTCAATATACTGATAACACATGCCCCACAATGGTACTGGCTCCAGGTTCCACCAGTGGTCCAGGACAATGCTGCACCTGGGAGAGCAGAGTGGATGGCCCCATGTGGTGTTGGGGACAGCACCCATTTGGTCACATGGCAGCTCTGTGCTGAGCATCAGGAGAAATGCCTGACCATCTGGCTGTCACCAACTGCCCAGGGGGCTGCTCCCTCCAGTTGACGAGAAACAGGGTCAAGGCAGGGTGATGGCCGGGCTCCCACGGTCAGTTCCCTCCCCAGGACTGAGGAGGCTGCAGTGAGGTCATAGGCGTGAATGAGCTGTGAAAACTGAGTGCTCCATAAGGCACTGGATGCCACCCCATCTGTGGAGGGACAGGGATGGGCAGAGCAGGGATGCGCAAAGCAAGGCAATCCCCAGGCAGCCAAATGCAGGCTGGTGGCAGAGGCAGGACCCAGCCCACACATCTCTCCAAATACAGCACTGTCACCAGACCTTCGTCACGAGACATGAGTGAGTTGTGACTCCAGTGCCCAGGCTCAGGCACCACCTCTCTGCACCTCTGGGACCTGGGAGAAGCTCCATCAGCTGAATCACTTGAAAAACTGAATGATGCTCCGGAAAGTACCCTGTGGGGTCAGCAGCTCTGGAGGGCCAGGACGGATGACCTAATGCAGGAGGTCTTTTCTGTCTCTTGTTTGTGTGATCTCACAGGACTGAGGCCCACACAACGCATGAAAAAAACAGCGCTCGCCACCATGCCAGGCAGGTCCTGCCATGCTGCTTTCTATGGTCAAGTGCTCCCTCTGGACTTGCCTCCATCTTTAGCGTGGCAACAAGGTGCTCCACCAGAAATGCACACAGAGAGTCCCCTGGAAGACTGGCCTGTGCCACACGCCCACACCTGAGCAGACACCCGAGGCCTCTCTCCTGCATTGGGTGCTGGACCTGTACAGACCCTGCCGCTCTTTGCACCATCTAGGTCATTGTCGGTTGTGTCCAAGTGTGGCCCAGTTCATTTCCAACTGCACTACCCTTCAGAAGCTCCAGACCCCAGGCTGTAAACAGCCAACCCTGGGCTGTGTGGAGGGCGGAGATGGGCTCTAAGCAGGCAGCCACTGTTTCCTTCCACGCAGGTCAGGACACGGAGCTCAGAGAAGAGTCCCCGAAATCCAAATCCAGACCAGGGCCGTGGCTGGACACACTGTCACGATCCCAGGGTGCCTTCCCCCAGCTCCTTCCACACCGACGTTCACTCACAGAGGAAAGTACACTGGGGTCTGAGTGTGCACACACACGTGTGTCCTGTGTCCTCACCCTCCAGCCACCCTAGTCAGATAAGGCTGAGGTAGGGGGCCTCTGCTAGCTTTCAAACCCACTCTGCTGTCCACACCTGGCTGAGGCTGCTGGCGGACTCACCTGTTTCCTTCGCTCCTGGGGTGCAGCTCCCAGGGTGTGCCTGACATGATCGTTACAGGGACACCAAGTGTCATGGTGCAATGACTCAGAGGTCACATCACTAGGACGCTGAGAGAAACTGAAAACATCCCTTAAAAAATAGCCAAAGGCCCACCACCAGAGGGGCAGGACACCCCACACCATGGGAGTCTGGGGCTGGGGCTGGGGCTGGGCTGGCTCATTAAGCCCTGGGTGATGGCAGCAAGGGGTCCAATGTGAGGAAAGCCACACTTGCAATGTTAAATTTCCTAATACACTTTAACAACTAGAAAATGGTAAGTGTAATTACTTTAATAATATTTAACCCAATCAACTCCAAGTAGTATCACTTCAACATGAAATTAACATAAACAATTATTAATGAGATATTTTATACCCTTTTTTCCTATGAAGTCCTAGCAAGCGGGTATGAACGCTACTTCTGTCACATCTCAACTTGGACCAGCCAGTTTTCAAGTGCTCAGCAGCCACATGTGGCTGGTGGCTACTGTGCCACATAGCAGAGGACCACACTGCCACATGACAGCCTGCCCACCAAGTACTCCCAATTCCGTGACAGTCCCTGTGTGCCCCTACACGTCCCTCGGCCAGCCACCTGCTTCAGTGAGCTGAGAGGACTGCCTCTGCCCCCGTTCACAACAAAACAGTGGCAAAAGCAAGAACAGCTGCACCCCACGTCTGTGGTCACTCAGCGCAGTCACAATAGGCATGTCCCATTTGTTTTGTGAGCAAGAACAGCTGACTTGCCTGAAGAAGCTGAGCATTTTACTGATGCGGCACACACAAGGGCTGGCTCTCCTGGACTTTCTGATTTGGAAACGTCTCCCAGTGGATGGCCTTAACTGTAGCCCTCATTCTGTGCAGCCTGTTGAGACCCTTGGCTGCTCTGCGGAAAGTGTACTTGAAATTAATTCTGCAAAAACGTAAGAGGGACCTTTACTAATTGCACAAAGACAATTCCTGAGTAAAACTCCAAACTACTGGTACCTCACGATACAGGTCCCGTGTCTTTTTCCTTTAAGACAGGGATTGAAGTAATTAAATGGGATTGCATGCATTCCATATAACATGGATGGAAAGAATGGTGAATAGGAAGACTGGCCAAACCTTAAACACAGTCGTTACTTCTGTGGCCCAGATGACAAGCTGTCTAGTCATCCACATAGGACACTGCCAGCCTCTGAAACGGCAGCTGGACTGTCAGAGGCCCTCCCGGAGGGCCTCTGGGTCAAAGACCAGGCTCAAAGTGGGCTCTCCTCCGAGACTGTGCAACACTAATACACTCAGAAGCTTTCCTTCCAGCCATGTTCGTACCTATGTAGAATTACCTGGTTAAAAGTGCAAGTGTTATAAGAAAATAACTTTATAAACTCCAAGAAATACACACTCAGAAATGTACTCAGCACAGGCAAGATGGAAAGCACCTGCTGGCTGCCCAGGCCTGGTGGGGGCAGGTTCCTCCTGCTCCTCACTGCAGGGTCCCTTCCCCCGCAGGTGCCACACTCACCAGCCTCCAGGACAGGGGAGGGGCAGCCACACACTCAGGCAGGAAGTGAGAGGCACCCGAAGTGCCCGGCTCGGAGCATACAGGACTCTCCTCTCCAGAAGGGGAGAACCTCGACCTGCACTGCACACCAGGGCACCTCTGTCCCCCCAACACCACACAGCTTAGGACAGCAGCACGAGCGAGGACATGGAAACATTTCTGTCCTCCAACTACCTCCCTCTTGTTTATAAAAACAGAAAGCAACTTATGGAAAATGGGTCATCCAGTAGAGCAGGTCCACTTACCAAAAGAGACATATTTAAACGTTTTTGTCTTCCCTGAGCCATCGCTCTGAGCTCTGCAGTGTGAGCCGGGCCTCCAGGGGGTCCCAAGTGGCTGTCACTGCAGCAAGGAAAGGACAGGGGACACATGTATGGGCCCTGGTGTTTCCAAAATGTCTGTGACTTTCTAGTTGTCTCAACTTACAGTCAGAAAAAAGAAAATGTTTTGCTCTATCTCATGAGAAAATCTCCAGGATTCAGACAATTACTACATTAGTATTAAGCACTTAAAGTAAGTTTAGTATAAGCTAGGTTGTCTGCCCTCATCTTGTTACTAAGCTGACTCATTGAGAAACTGTGAATTTTCTTGCAGTGAGAAATTAGCAACCATTTAAGGCAGAGCTGGGATAAATCAAGCTGTCTGCAACTTCCAACTCCCAACAGTCCTGCCGGCTAGGGCTATTAATGCACTACAGAGAAGGCAAAGGGGGAAAATTGGCTTCCAGCACTGCTGAAGCTCTGGAGGCTATAAAGAACATTCTAGGCTACAATCTGTCATATCCAGCACTCACAGCCCACCCCCGTGTCCCATCGGGTCCCTCTGTTGCATTCCTGAGGCTCCGGCATGGAGTTTTCTTCTAGGGGCCCGTGTGCTCCCTTCCTCACGCCCCTCTCAGCACACAGGGCAGCAGAGCTGAGCACAAACCCGCTACACAAGCCAGGGCTGTGCCCACATACCAGGGACCAGACCGCCTCAGTCACAAGTGGCCTCTCTCTCCAACTCAAGGTCCACCTGGGGAAAGCACAGGTGAGCGCCTCCCGTGACCGGAGGGGGTCCTGGGAGCCAATCTGCCATCAGACCTCAAACAGCGTTTCTCACAACAAGAACCAGGTGAAGAGAAAAAAAGGAAGACACTCAGATGCAGAAAGACTGAAATAACAGAAAGTAAGTTCTCTGGCCACTGTGGGATAAAATTAGAAATCTATAAAACTAGAAAATTCATTTTCAGGAATCACTGTAGAGGACACAGGGAAGGAACTAAGGGGGAAGGGGGAGGCTGGGGGGGTGGGGCTGGGGGGAGGGGAGAGGAGAGGATGCAAATAACTGTAATTGAACAACAATAAAGTAATAAAATAAAAAAAAACTAGAAAATTCACAAATATGTAGAAATTAACATATTCTTGCCCGGCTGGTATAGCTCAGTGGATTGAGCGCGGGTTGGGAACCAGAGGGTCCTGGTTCGATTCCCCGTCAGGGCACATGCCTGGGTTGCAGGCCAGGTCCCCAGCGAGGGCCATGTGAGAGGCAACCATACATTGTTCTGTCTCCCTCCCTTTTCCTCTCTCTGAAAATAAATAAATAAAATCTTTATTAAAAAAAAACCACATTCTTAACCAATAGGTCAAAGGGAGAATTTAGTAAAATTATTTGAGACAAATGAAAATAAAATACAACATACTAAAATACTAGAAACCAAATCCAGAGACTTACCCCAGAATGCAAAGGTGGTTCCCTGTATAAGAAAATCAATGGCTGTGACAAACCACATTACTAGAACACCAGCACACCAAGACAGGAAGACACTGGTGAAACCCCACATGCTTAAACTGACTTCTGCACACGCCTCAGGGAAGCCCCTGGTGGTGAGCCGGGAGGGTAGTGCCCAGTGCTGCCAGTGGAGGGTTAGGGGGGAGCACAGCTCCAAGGGGACCCTCCCAGACCTGACCCCACACATCTCTGAATCTGGCTGTTCCCTATCTGCACCCTTGGTGACCCTACGTGGACTGAGTTCCTGCATTGTGTGAGTAGCTCTCATGAACTACTGAACCTGAGAGGGATCATGGGAACCCCCCAGATCTATAGCCCATTGGTCAGAAGTGCAGGTGGTTGGGAACCCCAGTGCAGCTGGTGTCTCAAGGAGGGGCAGTCTTGTTAGGGAGCAGGGCCATGGTGAAGTCTATACTAACAACAGGTAATTAGTGCCAGAACTGGACTGCAGTTCACCAGCTGGGCTTGGTATCAGAGTTGCATCAAAGGGCATTACCAAGAAAGTTAAAAGACAATCTACAGAATGCAACAAGTATTTGCAAATCACACATCTGAAGAGAGTTTGGTATCTAGAATATAAAAGGAACTCCGACAACTTAAACAAAAAGACAAACAACCAACTAGTAAATGGGAAAAGAACTTGAATAGACACTTCTCCAGAGAAGACATACAAAGAACCCATAAACCCGTTAAGTGACAGTTCACAAAGTCAGTCATCTGGGGTGCACAGATCAAAACAACAACGAGGGAGCCCTTCACATCCACCAGGATGGCTATTACAGTTTTAAATTTTCAAAGAGAAAATCTCAAACTGTGTTGGAGATGATGTGGAAAAACTGAAATCCTCATGCATTGCTGGTGGGAACATAAAACGCTGGAGTCACTATTAAACACAGTTTGGCAATTCATCAAAAAGCTAAACGTAGAATTATCCTGAGAACTGGCAATGCTACTCCTAGGAATATGCCCCGAAGAGTGGAAAACAGGACTCCCAGATGACACACAACAGACGCTGTGCATGGAAGCTCACAGCAGCAGGCAGAAGGGCCAGAGGCAGAAGCAGCCAGGTAGCTATCAACAGATAAATGGGTGAACAGAATGTGGTATCCATACAACAGAATACTATATACCCATACAAAAGAAAGAAGTTCTGATTCATTCTGCAAAATGGGTCAGCCCCGGAAACATCATGCTAAGTGAAAAAGGCAGACACAAAGGATGACTGTGGGATGCCCCTTAGAGGAGGTGCCCAGGACAGGCACATGCAGACAGAGGTGACTAGAGGTGACCAGGGGCTGCTCAAAGGTAAAACAGAGCTTCGGAAACATCAATGGTGGCGATAGCTGCACAACATTTTGAATGTAATCAATGCCACTGAATTGTACACTTATAAAGGTTAAAATGACAAAACTTGTATTACATATGTATTTTACCACAATAAAAACATGGTTGTATCGATATAAATAATGTATGTCTGTAACCTTCCATAGCCAGGCACTCAGTAACAGAACAATCCAACACCTGCTTTTTGGACTAAGGCTCAATGAAATGCTGACTGAGAAGGCAGGAAAATGTTCCGGAGAGAACAAGTCATCCTGTGATCCAAATGCCAGAGCATGTTTCCTGCCCCCGCATGCCCCCACCACAGCCACAGCTGCTCTGGGAGAGGCTCCCTGGGATGCTGGCATGGTCTGGATTCTTGGAGCTCCTTATCTGGCAGGCCCTCCCTGTCCACAATTCCTGGGGCAGTAGAAGGACAGACACATCCCCAAGACTCACGTGCACGGGCACCTGGACCATGCAGCCCAGGTTGAGCCATGGCTTCTATGCAAGGGAGGTCCAGCATACCTGCCCAGCCTCCTGTCCGCTGCAGGCAACATACAGCCACAAGCTGGGCAGGCCCTCCCACTCTGAACAACCACGGCCTCAGACAACATGGCCCATGCTAGTGAGGTGACCACAATCGACGTGACGAGAGCTGATGGCTGTTCTGGGGATTTCAGAGATCACAGCAGGCAGGGTGGGGCAGGGGGTGCTGTGTGTCTGGCTGCTGTCTGTCAATGCAGTGCTCACAGTTACCAGTGACCTAGTTAACCAACAGAGCAGACAGAAAAATCATGAATGAATAAAAGATGTGACACTTTACTTTTTGCCATAGACAATGGGGACTGAAGTCAGGGCCTTCCTCGTCTTTCAGCCTTAGCGACTGAGGCCACGGGAGGAGCAGCCCACCCCCATCTAAGGGCCAACAGGGCAGGGCCAGGACCCCGATTCTTAACCCAGGGCCCATCCTAGGGTATGCATCATCCTACTGAAGTGCCAATGGTGTCTGGGTGTCAGAAGAGGTCACTAGGCCTCTTTTCCCAGTTGCCAAGTATGGTTTAACGTTTAGAAATGACATAGGGTGTGATGGCAGGAACATTTCTTTGTTATTCACAACAAAAGTAACAGATATTGAAGCAAGTAGACCAGCTCACTGGTCGTATCTAGACTGGTATCAATGCCCTAAATAAAAAGAGCATCATAAAAACCTCCCCACAATTAAAGAATGAAATGAACAGACAGGCAGAGGTTCCGAAGGCACAAGATAAGAAGAGAACCTGCGGAGAACAGGCGATGGTCTGAAGCTGTCCCACCCAGTCCTCAGTGACTCCAAGCTGCTCACAGGACACGTCCTGACCACCTGCCTGGCAGGATGGTCTTACTGTCTGGGCCACACTCCTTGTAGGCCAGTTAGCCTGTCTGCCCCTCAGGGTCCCCCAGCCAGCCACCGTATTCTTAATGCATCGGTCCTGCCACCAAGCTGACATGAGGACACCCTGCTGGTCACTGAGTGGCTGTGCACTGACAGTGAACATGCTAACCACTCAGACATTTATTTGGAGCTGAAGAACACTGGTTAAATATAATCCTCTTACTTAGATTAGGTCTACAAGAAATGACTGATGTTATTGATGGTTTCCTTTGCTGTGCAAAAATGTTTTAGTTTGATATAGCCCCATTTCCTAATTTTTTCTTTTGTTTCCCTTGCCCAAGGTGATATATCAGAAAAACTATTGCTATAAGACATGCCTGACATTTTTCTGCCTATGTTTTCTCCTAGGATTTTTATGGTTTCAAGTCTAACATTTGTCTTTAATCCATTTTGAGTTTATTCTTGTGTATGGTGTAAAAAGGTGGTCTAGTCTGCCCTGGCTATTGTGGTTCAGTGGATTGAGTGCAAGTCTGAGAACCAAAGGGTTGCTGGTTCGATTCCCAGTCAGGGCACATACATGCCTGGGTTGAGGGGCCAGGTCCCCAGTAGGGGATGTGTGAGAGGCAACTACACATTGAAGTTTCTCTCCCTCTCTTTCTCTCTCCTTTCCCTTCTCTAAAAATAAATAAATAAAATCTTTTTTTAAAAAAGGTAGTCTAGTTTCATTTTTTTGTATATCTGTCCAATTTTTCCAACACCATTTATTCAATAGACTATCTTTATCCCATTGTATGTTTTTGCCTCCTTTGTCAAATATTAATAGACTATAAAAGGTATGGGTTTATTTTTGGGCTTTCTATTCCTTTCTATTGATCTATTTGCCTGTTTTTATGCCAGTACCACATTGTTTTGATTACAATGGCTTTGTAGTATAATTTCATATCAGGTAGTGTGATTCCTCTAACTTTGCTCTTCTTTCTCGAGATTGCTGAGGCTACTGGGGCCTTTTGTGGTTCCTTATTCATTTTTGGAATATTTGTTCTAGTTTTGTGAAATATGCCATTGGTATGTTGATAGGGATTGTACTGAATCTATAGATTGCTTTGGGTAGTATGGGCATATTAATGTCAATTCTTCCTATCCATGAACACAGTATATGCTTCCACTATGTCTACCTTCTTCGATTTCTTTCCTCAGTGTCTTATAATTTTCAGAGTACAGGTCTTTTACGCCCTTGGTTAAATTTATTCCTGCGTATTTTATTCTTTTTGAAGCAATTGTGAACAGGACTGTTTTCTTAGTTTCCCTTTCTGATAGTTCATTACTAGTGTATAATGAAAAAACAACCTACTGAATGGGAGGACATATTCTCCAATGATAAACCTAACAGGGGTTAATATCAAAAATTTATAAAGAACTTATAAACTCAACACCAAACAACAAACAATCCAATTAAAAAATGTGCAGAGAACCTGAAAAGATACTTCTCTAAAAGCAACATACAGATGGCCAATAAAACATACGAAAAGATGCTCAATGTCACTAATCATCAGAGAGATGCAAATTAAAATCACAATGAGATATTACCTCATACCTGTCAGAATGTCTATCATCAACAAATCAACAAACAAGTGCTGGTGAGAATATGGAGAAAAGGGAACCCTGGTGCACTGTTGGTGGGAATGCAGACTGGTGCAGCCACTGTGGAAAGCACTAAAGAGATACCTCAAAAAACTAAAAATGAAACTACCTTATGACCCAGTGATACCACCTCTGGGGATATATCTGAAGAAACCCAAAACACTGATTCAAAAGAAATATGCACCCCTATGTTTATTGTAACCTTATTTACAATCGCCAAGATTTGGAAGCAGCCCAAGTGGCCATCTGTATTAGAGTGGATAAAAAAGCTGCGGTATGTCTACACAGTGGAATACTATGCAGCAGAAAAAAGGAAACCCTTTGCGATAGCATGGATGGACCTGGAGGGCATTATGTTGAGTGAAATAAACCAGTCATATAAAGACAAGTACCATATGATTCTGTTCATCTAATGGACAAAATGAATAAAAGCAAAATGGAGAAAGACCCCATAGACAGGGTGCAGGCTGACTGTTGAGGGTGAGGAGGGCCGGCTGAGGGGCTGGGAGTGTGGAGGGATTGAGAAAAAAGAAAACAGAGAAAACTCATGGACACAGACAATAGTGTGGTGACTGCCAGGGAGAGGGGGTGGGAGGAGGCAGGAGAGGGTGAAGGGGAGATAAATGGTGATGGAAGGAGACTTGCCTTGGGGTGGTGAACGCACAACACAGAGTACAGATCATGTGTTGTGTACATGTGCATCTGAAACCTGTATAATTTTGTTAACCAAAGTCATCTCATAAACTCAGTAAGAAAGAAAAAAAGAAATGACTTTTTTCCCCCCGGGACTATGAATTAGAACAAGTTTCAATACCAAGGAACAGAGAATACAGGGCAATGGCCAGGACGTCAGTCACTGGAGAGGAAATGTATTCTATCATTTCTTAAAAAGACAAAATGACATGAGTTTCTTAAGATAGTTTCACAGCCAGGAGGGAACCACGCACCCTTCTCTGCCCTGAAGTTACTTCCGGAAAGTCGCAGGCACAGGAGCCTGTGGACCGAGCTCCACAGAGCGAGCAGGCAGGCAGGTGGGGGAGCGCCCCAGGCCCCAGGGAAGCTGCGGGGTCATCCCCCACCAGCGCCACCCCCAGCCTGTCCTTGGCAACGCCACCTGTGCAGCTAAGTGCTTCTCTTGACACCAGCTGGCCCGTTGTCTTCGTTTTCCAGTGAATAGACTTGATTGAACTGAATGTATCACCTCAGTTTTTCTTTTCATTTTTGTGTTTATTGTTGCTAAAGATATTAGACACAACAGGCAGACTACAAGCCCTAATATAATCATACAGGGAGTTCACATTTATGACCTAAAAACCTTTCCTGAAGCCCATATTGTGCACCCTCTTTACCAGGAGGGAAGGGTCCCTGCAGCTCTCAGTGCAGGGCCCAGGGGCTCCCATGGTGCCCTCCCTGCAGCCTCGGGGCTGCCGCACCTGCGAGAAGCAGCCAAGACAGCAGACCCACGACAACTCCTCATCTGGCTCTTTGGGTGAAAGAGGGAGGCAGGTGAAGAAAAACCAAGCACAGGACGAGATGGAGGAGTGGAGGTTCAGAAGTTATTAAGAAAATGCCCATGAAACCAAGATGCCCTTAGGAGAAGCCAGATGTGGTTTTGCTCGTAATTTCCAGATGCTGCATCCAATATGCGGCAGCGGCAGACACTGTAACGAAGAGCCGCAGTTCCCAGGCAGGTGCGCGGGTCCCGCCCCATGTCAGGGAGATGGCCGGGTCCCCAGCCCCGAGAGGAGCCCTCCGGCTGCCCCCGCTGGGAAATCCGGCACACCCACTCTGTGCACCAACTGCCGTGGAAGACTTGCTTCACAGAATGACTCGACGAGCATTTGTAGCAAAAATAAAAGCTGAATTGGGGGTGCTCTTGCATCTTTTTCTTCCCCCAAATTCAACTCATTGCTCCACATGCTTGGGCTTCACCACACGACGCGACCTCGCCTCTAACAGGAAACATGTGATCAACACCCAGTAGACGTCTCTCCGGGAAGCCGAGTTCCCCGGGAGGAGGGGCCAGCCCCGGGAGGAAGCCCCGCCCCGGCTCTGCTTCTTCCCCACTTCCTCCCGGAGTGCGAGGTCTGACTTCCCAGCCCTCACACACTGCTGACTGTGGGCAGGCCACGCACAGAACGCTCACCCGGACGCGGCAGGGTTCTTAGCGGATGGGCGGATGGGCACTCTCAGCTGCTCCGCTGCCTTTAGAAGTGACAGACGAGCCCCCACGCCTCCCTTCTTAAAGCCACTCCGTGCTCAACTTCAGCGACACCCTGGGGCCCAGAGGAGCCCTCTCGGCCACAGCACAGCGCAGCTGGGGGGCGAGGGAGTCCCAGACCCCTACAGCCCGAGCCGATGCTCTGGCCCCCTCTCAGGGCACGCTCCGCAGCCTTCCCAGGTCAGAGGTTCTCAGCCCTACCGACGAGCGCTGCACATTCTGGAAGTGACGGGGAACCTGCCCCACTTGGTAGCTGCAGCTAAAAACTAGCATTTCTGTGTCATTACAAAAACTGACTAAGTTACACCAGGAGGAAAAGTGACAAATCGTGTATTTTTAAATTACCCCACAGCAAAGATGAATATTTTTTTCCCCAAAAGGAAAGGGCTAAGTCTCAGAAGTCTGTGCCTGGGCAGACACACAGAAAACAGGCCCCAGGCCCGCAGTCCTCTGTGCCCTGGCGCCGTGTGTGGCTGACAAACTGGTCTGTCCAAAGCAGAGCGGGCCTCGCAGGGTCTGAGAGCTGCAAACTGACTTCAGGGCACTGGGGTAGACAGCATACTCCCCACCCTGGGGACACTAAGTTGGGAAGCCGCAACTGCAAAACCTCATTCAACAAATAAACTACTGAAGAGAAAGGAAAGCTGACAGAGAGAAGCTGTGCACTAAGGTGCCTCCCCGGACACAATGTCTGGCCTCACACTTCCCAGGAGGCCAATGGCCCATTGGAGCACTGGCTTCCTGTAGGGTGACACCAGGGCATTACTTTTCATTTATTTATTTATTTTTAAAAGATTTTATTTATTTCTAGAGAGAGGGTAAGGGAGGGAGACAGAGAGGGAAAGAAACAGCAATGTATGGTTGCCTCTCACATGGCCCTCACTGGGGGACCTGGCCCGCAACCCAGTCATGTGCCCTGACTGGGAATTGAACCGGCCACCCTTTGGTTCCCAGCCTGCGCTTAATCCATTGAGCTACACCAGCCAGGGCTACTTTTTATTTTTTAAAGTGAGTATGCTGTGCCCTGGCTGAAATGGCTCAGTGGATTGTGCACTGGCCTGTGAACCAAAGGGTCGCTGGTTCGATTCCCAGTCAGGGCACATGCCTGGGTTGCAGGCCAGGTCCCCAGTAGGGGGCATGCGAGAGGCAACCGCATGCTGATGTTTCTCTCCCTCTCTTTCTCCAACCATTCCTCTTTCTCTAAAAATAGATAAATAAAATATATATACATTAAAAAAAAAATAAAGTGAGTATGATATGATGTTGGTTTTTAAAACAGTTCTTATCTTTTAAATAGGCACACTGAAATATTTAGAATAAAATGTCTATTTATTTCCTCCAAAATTATTAAAAAGGGGAAAAAGCCATCATATTGTCCAGCAATAACATAGGAAGACAAATTAAAAGTACTTCTATCAAATATTATTTAGATTTTAACTTCCTAGACACGAAGTGGCAAGTCTACTCAGAATCCAGTCGAGTACTTTCAGAGAGCGATGAATAAATGCCTTCAACTGGATGCACACATAGCACATGTGTATACACAGCACACAAACACATGCATGCACACACCACACAGCAGACATGCATACACATGCATACTACATGCAACACACCCCCTACACACGCACAGGCGCAGCAACATGTGTGCATATGCACATATGTATATATACATGACACATAGACTCGGCACACATGTACACAAATGTATAGACTCACAACACACATGCATACATATACACCAATCCATAGCACCTGTACATATAGCACACATGTACAGAATCAGCACACACATAATCACTGCACAGACACGCACAGCCCACATGCATGTGCATGAGTGTCCATGCGCATACACATACGTAGCTGTGTGTCTGCATACACAGAGCACAAGGACTTGGGATGGGTACGGCCTTTCCCTCCCTTCTCCTGCTGCAGGGTGAAAAGCACACCAGGAGGTGCCCCAGCTGCTCTTGCGGGTGAGAGGCAAGCACAACCCTGGAATAGTTGTTTCCAGGCAGGAAAGAGAAGGGAGTCACCTGCAAGGGAGGGTGAAACCCCCAAACGCACATTACCTGTCTCAGTTCCTGGGAATCTTCCTCAGAAATGAGCGGCTCTCTCGTCTGCAGCTGCAGCGGCCCGCCTTCTTGGCTCCCAGAGGAGGGCTCTTGTGGCCTGATGCAGTCCATTAGCCCGGACGCTGCAATGAAGGCAAACAGCAGCGACACTTTCCATAACTTGCACACAACGCAAAAGCACACCCGACTTGATCAAGCTCGTCCCAGTTCTCTGGGCCAACCAAGTGTCCTCACCAGGTTTTCTCCACCTTCAGTCTCCGAGCTTGCTGGCCTTTGTCCTGAGGCTCTGCTAAGCAGAGCAGCTGTGGAGCCCACCCAAGCCTTGCCCTCCACCCCAGTCCCAGTGGCTTCTTTACCCCACCCTGATCCTAAGAAACACTGTCAATACCAGGGCTCTGTTTCTACTAACTGACTCTCAGAAGAAAGGCCCCTAACCAAGAGCGGTCATTTTCTTTATGAGAGAAGACTATAGATTTGGAGTTTAAAACAGTGCTGATTGAATCCCCATGAACCCCACAGGATTCTGTAGGTCTGGAAAGCAGAGGGGATGGCCAGCTGGCTGGCCGAGCACAGGGGACTGTGGAGCCAAGAGGCCAGGCACTGCTCAGAACAGGTTTCCGCTCACATAGCACCTGCCTGGGTAATATCCCCAAGGAGCAGAAGGGCAGCCTGGTCAGAGTGCTAATCAGGTGGCTCCCATCCCCTCCCACAGTGTACCACCTGTCCTTTATTTAAAGAACTGACTCTACCCACACCCTGGTACATCAGGCCCAGATAAGAAATCGACTGGCGCCTGCTGCCGGCCCCTCTGCACAGACCACTGCAGGGATGGAGCATGACTACTTATCAGGACACTGGGGAGGACAGCGGGCAGCAGAAGGGACCCTGATCTGAGACCCAGAGCCAGCTCCTCTGAGCAGCCTTCTCTGCTCCAGGGAATGGGGAATGTGGGGCACAGCAGGGCAACAGGTGACCCCAGTGGCGGGCGATCAGAGCCACCCTTCATCAGAGTGGCCTGGAGCAGCTGCTAAGGAAAGGTGAGGAGAAGCGAATCTGTTGGGTAAGGCTCTCACTGGGCCTGAAGGGCTGGAGCCCAGGTGGTGGCCTTCAGGACACAATGACTGTGCCGGTCCCTCCTCACTGGAGGTCAGCCACCCCCAACATACACGCAAACACCCTGACTATTCCCATTTCTTAAAATAATTCTTACACATAACACTCCCTGAAAGTGCCTGGCCTCGTCCAGGACAAATGAGGGCTGGAATTAGGACAGGAAGAAGGTTTCTCAGGGTTCCAGAAGCAAAAGGGTTACGCAAAGTGGAGTTGGCTCAGGAAGCTACAGAGGAGCAAGTCTGCTGGAGGCAGGGCCCCGGCCCTCCCTGTGCAGGGGACAAGGGTACCCACACACGCCCTGGCCCTCTCTGTGCAGGGGACGAGGGCACTTGCACATGCCACGGCTCTCCCTGTGCAGGGGACAAGGGCACCCTGAACAGAGCTGCCACACCTGCACCGCATCTCCAGGTCTGAAGTCTCACAAGACAAAACATTACTGCAAAGCATGAATTACAATGTCTGTGGTTCTAGTCCATTCTTTAGAAAGCACTGGTTGAAACCCCTCTAATCTAATGTCATAGCTTGTGTTCCAGACTTGCTGAGGCTCCACCTGCTCCAGCACTCCAGGGCTGCTCAGGAGCACAGTGCCATCGGTCCAGCGTGGTCTGAAGTGCTGCTCACTGGGAGGTCACTTTCTAAAGTGCGCCCACAGCAGAGCACCTTCAGGGCCAGGTGAGAGCTAGCACGGCACGACTGAAGCAGTGTCCGCCTAGATGTTACTAACTTAAAGGAGCGGCCACCTGACACGTGATGTTAAAGTGTTGTCAGTGATGACACGATGGCAAAGTGCATGTCGCCGGCCTATGAGAACAGCAGCTCTCAGCCCAAGGGGTGAGGAGCACCTCACTCGGCAGGCTGGCCCCACCCACTGCTCCGCCTAGCTGTGCCTCTCCGGCAGAGGGCCATGCCCCAGTGCTGGGAATGGCAGCGTGTCCTGCAATCCAGGCCTTTCCACCACAGCGATCTGGGTATCATTATGTCTGCACGCCTTTCAATGAACTCGCTTGGAACTACCCCTGCTGTTTACTTTTTCAGCCTCTTCCCCTGCCAGGATCTCCTGACTAGCTCCTGTGAACGCAAGTCCCACCCACGCACACTGCGCAGGGCTGTGCTCTGGCGCCTGCTTCCACACCCACAGCTGCACCACTGAGAGAGGCTTACTCTTTTTGAACATTTAACCAAAGGGTATCAACCAGAAAGCCAAAATGGAGGATGTTTCCTCCTGGAATATACGAAACAGGAACGTTTTCCAGGATAAGCTATGGGTTTGGCGGGACCCCACCCAGTCCAAGGCTTTGACCACACCTGGTGCTCCACACTGACACTGGAGTGGCTGACTCAGCTACCTCAATGCTTTGAAATATCTTCTGAGAAAAATTAGTTTGGTTCAGTATAAGATGGTTTTTGTCTCTAAAGTCATTAATTATTTCTGTTAACCAAAAAGCACACATTGTTCAAGTACAAGGGAACTTACAGATGGTTCACTTACCAGGAAGGAGGAGACATCAAGGGGAACTGACTGGGCTGTGGAGGCGGCACCAGAGGGCAAATGTGAGGCAAGATTTCCACGGGGTGGGTGAGTGGGTGACCAAGATGTCTTAAATCAGGAGGTCAGAGGAGGGCTCTCTTAGAAGGTGAGTAAACACCAAAGACAAAAAAATCAGTGCCAAAACCCTTGACAATGCCAGGTGTGAATCCTGCTCTGGAGATGGAGATGGGTCGGTGGGTCTCCTCCCAGACCTGCCACCGCAGAACCATGAGGCAATCTGGGAGTATGCTACTGCTCCTAAAAACCATCAAGGCCACCAAAGCAAGGACAGCTGAGCAACTGATACCATCAGGAAGGGTCCAAGGAAGTGCAATGCCAAAGTGTCATGTGGGATCTTGGAAGAGTAAACTGAGACAATCTGGATAAAATATAGACTTACAAGAATAAAAACGTATCCATAGAAATTCACTGGTTATGGTAATGAATGACACTAATGTCAGGTGACAACAAGAGGGGACACGAGAGAACTCTAAACTATCCTTGCAACTTTTTCTGCTAGTCTGAAACTTTCTAAAAACTTCAAAGATTATTTAAAAGATGTTATGCAGAAAAACAGAAATTTGCAACAGCTGTTCCCTGAGGTAAAAAGCGCCCACCTGTATCATGCCCAGCCCTCACCTGTCCTCACAACACAGTACCTTGGAGGTCTCTCTGGAAGGTTCTTCCAGGTACTCGCTCAAGGCAAACACAGACCTCCTGTCACTAGACTGCCACCTTCTGGTCACACATTTCACCCAAACACCTCGTCCAGGAGAGGAAGACATCTTTGAGCTGTCACCCACTACGCCCACCCTCCACTGTCCCTGGTCTCCACTGTGGACCAGTAAGGCAGAGGTGATGGCAGACACAATGCAGAGGCCACGGTGAGATGCTGGCTTCCCTCGCTAGGCTTTGGAGGGGACACCGAGAAGTTCCCAGCCAGTCAGATACCGTCTTGCTTACCGAACTCAGCATGCTGGCTCCTTCCAAAAGCATCACTCCTAGTCACCAGAGCCTCACCTAACCTCCAGCTGTCAGTGCGTCGACACCGTGAGGCAGGGTGGCCTTGCTAAGGGAGGATGGCCCATCCCATTCGGAGCAGACGCAGATCCCCACAGGGACCCCACCCAGAGGCTACTTAGCCCTGAGGCGAAAGCCCACGTGTCAGCTCATTCCACAAACATGTGATGCACCACTGAGACAGGCCAGGCCACAGCACTTCAGCCCAACCTCAATCCCCGTGTTGTTGGGAAGGTATATGTAGCGTGGATGGAGAAGGCCTAGCATTGCTGACTGGAGGTAAGGGAGATGTTCTAGACGATGTGGTGGACCTGGTGCAGTCAGTGGAAAGGCCTTCAAAGCAGATCTGTGGCTTCCCAGAGGAGGATGTCTGGCTGGGGTCAGCAGCCTTAGCCTGCCCTTCCAGACGCAGGCCCTGGGAACTCACACTCAACCCTCTTCCTCATCTGCCTGTGAACGCAGAGGCCCAGCACTCACTTCCTGCTCCTCCCCAGCCCTGTCTGCCACCTGGGCACCAGGGTCAGAGCCTGCCACCCACCCTTCCATGGTGCCTGACAGCAAACCCAGCCATTCCGTGCAGCATGACCTTGTGCCACATGTGGCATGCTAGTATCTGCCACCTCATTCACTGTGTTCCGTGCCATGTTCTCTTGGAAACCATCATGCCTAACTAACTCACAAACATGGGGAAATTCTGTGAGGAGGGTTATGGGTTTATTTTGTTTTTCCCCCCAAGACTGTGGGTGCCTGGCACTCCGGGGTTCTCCATCAGCACTGGTGGAACCAGCAGCTCACGGCACTCTGTGTGTGGTCCCTCTGGCCAGGACCTCGCCCCTCTGCTGAGGCCCCTCCCAGGGGAAAATGTAGTGGGGTGACTCAGTCAAAACTGGGGAATCAGAACAGCTGGCCAACTGGGTTTGTACAAGACCTTGCCTAAAGGGCCCTCTGCTCAGGGTCTTCAGGTAAGGTCACATACAAGGTCGAGGCCTTCCTGGTCCTTTTATGGGCCAGCTTCTGAGTCTTGCCTTGAGTGAGAGGCCAAAGAAAAACCAGAAATGCCAAGAAAGTAAGATTTTAAATTCAGTTTGTACATTAACATTCTAACATTCTGGATCTTACGAGACTAGATCTATTTCTTTTTGAACCTTGAAGCCATCTAGAAAATATAAACATATTTATATGTTAGGGAATAGGTTACATATTAGAATTAAAATCAATCACTTCAGAGAAAAAAGAAAAGGAACTGGAATAGTAACAAACATCTCTCTTACTTTAACAGATGTCCAGGAATCAAAGCTGGTAAGGAAAGACTTGTCAAAAAAAATCACATTAAGTATAAAAGTAATATTACCTATAATTCTGGTATTAGAAAATATCAGACTATTTTATGACTTTGGACTTCCTTAAAAAGGGCTCAAAAACAAAGTTAAAGGGGAAAGTGGCGGGCCTGGCCACCGCAAAAGCACAGATTTCTGCAGTGGAGGCTGACGGCCGGGGAGAGCACTGGCCTCTCAGGTCAGTACAGGGTGAGTATCTAGAATGGGTAAGGAGATCCTGCAAGTCAGACAACAAACAAATGGGGAAAAAACAAAAAACCCTAACAGGCAATCCACAGAGCAAAAACCTGTGGGGCTAAAAAGCAAATAAGCACCTGATGCTCTGTCTCACAATCAATTAAAGAAATTGAAATAAAAACACCATCAAGATGCCACAGAACACCTATCAGATTGGCAAAGCTGAGACGTCAGACAACATCAAATTATCCTATGCTAGGGAGGAGGCTGGAACCTAAGAACCTCGAGATGTGTGGACATGTGATACATTCGCATATCTTGCCTCCCACTGGACCCCACTGGCCACCCTGGCTACACTCTCCACATCCCACAGACCTGCAAGAGGACACAGCAGGCTCACTGCCAGGGGAAGCCAGGCTTTCTGAGTTCCTCACGGATGCCACTTAAACCACACACACGACACGGCGGTTTGCGAAGATTCCCCACCTAAATGCACACCTGGAAGGTGGTCTGGGAAGACCTCAATCAAATGTGAAGGCAAAGAGGAGTGAGGCTGAGTTGGGGGTGGGCGGCGGGGGCGGAATGTAGACACAACAGAGCAGGTAGGGCTGGTGCCAGTTAAGATACTGAAGTGCTGGTTGTCAAACCAGATGGAGGAGAGTGAAAACTCCTAACTCAGACTTTCCCTTTGTTCTGAAAGCGTCACCCAAACCCTTTCAGACCTATTTGGAAAATGAAATGACTTGAGATTCACAGTTGGCAAGAACTAAGGAAAATGGTCTGAAGTTATTTTCATTTGCAAACAAGTGGGCAGTGGCTAGGGGGCTGGAACCAGTAACTGCTCCCAGGGAAGCACCAGTTAAGGGCGCACCAGGGCAGGCTGGGTATGTCTGGGGTGCCAGAGGTCTGGGCATGGGCTGTGCTCATGCCCACTCACCTGCCTGCCAGACTGAGTGGCCCTTCTCCGCTGGGGAAGAGGTTCCAGGGCTTCTGAGCATCACGGCATCTTCTAAAAACTCAATCTTCTTGCTGAACTGCATTTCCAAAATGGGGATTGCCTCTGGCATCCTGGCAGATATCAAACGAAAAGCTATGTCTGGCTTCCCAATGAACCTCTGGCGGATGCTAACTTCATAACGTGTGTGAACCTTAATGTCATCTACATCTTCTCTCTCAAATCTGTGCATAAGTGAAGAGTGTGTATCATGGATTTCTAACCCAGAAACAAGGACGGTGAGCCTTCCTGGTTTAACATGAGATTCTGTTCTTTGGGAAATAACAGCAGGAATTCTGATCACTACCCCTTCCTTTCCAAGAGCTTTGGAACTAGCCGTTGAGGAGCCTTCCCTGAGCTCTGTGTCGGATGGCATCTTCCAAAACTTGAAGCTAAAGGGCCACCAAGAAGGAGATTCTAGTTCTGTCAGCAACCTGAAAGATCAAACAAAACACAAAAAACTGGGTCAGTCAAATTGTAATACCCTTTTTAAAATGTGGCTTTACATTACAAAGCACTTTACTATTTTAGTTTTCTTTTGCACAAGTACTCCATGAAGTAGAAAGAGTAGGAAGGATGATCCCATGGTTTAGGAAAAGACACCTAAGTCTAAAAGCAGTAGGGCATCTGCCTACAGATACAAAGCTCGTATGTAGTAGACACACAACGGAAACATGTGTCTTCTGACTACAAGTAGTCACTCTTAATACACTTGACTCTGAGTAATTCTGACTCAAAGTAAATCCTGACCTTAATCTCTAGAGAGCAAATACAACTTTTGGCAGTGATCTGTACTGTCCAATACGGCCCATGTGGCTGCTGGACACCTGAACTGTGACTGACGTGTAAGAAACTAAACAGCAGAGCTCTGAAGTAACCACTAACAACACCATCAGATATATCTAAATGTCAGTAAAAGAGGAAAAAAGTAGAAGCAGGGCTGGAAAAACAAAGGAACAAGGATCAAACAAAATGAACAGAAAATAAATAAGTAAGATGATGGAATTAAACACAACCATATTAGTAATCACACTAAATAAGATTGGACTAAATTCTCTAATTAAAAAGCAGTTGTCAGCCTGAGTAAAGAAACAAGACCCAACTTTATCTTGTTTACAAGAGACACTGAGAAGTACAAGGATACAGACACATCAAAAGCAAAGGGATGGGAAAGAAGAGGTGAAGTAGCCCAGAGCAGACGTGAAGACAAGTGGCGCTCCCAGGAACACACAGGACCGTGAGCAACGAGAGGGCCCGCACACCAGAGACGTGACAACGCTACCTAGGCACGGATCTAACAACGGCACTTCAAAACTCACTCAGCAGAAATGGATATAACTAAAAAAGGAGAAACAGACAATCACAGCTGTACATTTCACAAAGTTCTCTCTATGGCTGATACAGCGAGAAGACAAAAATAATGAGAAAGAATATAGAAACTTTGAGCAACACTATTTAACCAACTCAAGCTGACTGGTATTTACAGAAGCGGCATCTAACTGTTGAATGCATTCTTTTCAAGTATATTCAGAACATTAAAAAAAAAAAGAATATAACAACCCTCAATAAATTTTAAGTATTAAAATCATACAAAGTATATTCTTTGTCCCCAAAGAAATGAAACTAGAAGTCAATAACAAAGCTGACTAGAAAATTCTCAAATATTTGGAAATTAAACAATTCTAAATAAAGGATATTAAAATACATGAAGTGAATGAAACTGAATACATAATACACAAAAAATGATGGAATACAAATAGAGCAGTCATGAGAGGGAAATTTATTGCTCTCAATGCATGTATCTGAAAACTTTTTGGAAAGGTTTAAAAATCAGTGATCTAAGTTTCCATCTTAAAAAGTTATAAATTAAACCCAAAGTAGAAGAAAGGAAAAGTAGAAATCAATAAAGTTAAAAACAAAAATTAAAAAATATTATCAAAGCCACAAGTCAGTTCTTCAGTCTATGTTTCTTGCCCTGGCTGGCGTGGCTCAGTGGACTGAGTGCCGGCCTAGGAACCAAAGGGTTGCCAGTTCTATTCCTAGTCAGGGCACATGCCTGGGTTCCAGGCCAGGTCCCCAGTAGGGGGCGCGTGAGAGGCAACCACACTTTCTTATTTCTCTCCCTCTCTTTCTCCCTCCCTTTCCCTTTCTCTAAAAATAAATAAATAAAATCTTTAAAAAATAATAAAATAAAAAGAGCTGGCAATAGAGGGGGAAAAAACTATGGTTTAGGTGGTTTCGCTAATAAATTCTGTAAACATATAAAAAAATAAAATTGTATACCACCTCTTTCAAACATTAGAGCCAAGAGTAAATGCTTTGACCATTCAGTTCACAAACCACTCTAACTCCTATTCCAAAACCCAATAAGGACATTATAAGAAAATAAGAACACGGCAATATCTCTCAGTAACACAGATGCAGAATTCCTTATGAAAATATTAGTAAGTCAAATCTAACAATACAGTGATACCTCAGTACTCGTCGTTAATTCGTTCTGGAACTTGTGATGAGTGCCAAAACCAACAAGTACCGAATGACAAAGCATTTTCTCTTGAGGGGCAGCATCGTGATTCACACAAGTTCTAGCAAGTGCAATGAAGTCCTGAGCAAGCGTCAAGTGCTGAAAACATTTTTTTCTCATCAAAATGTAACAAGAGCAGGGTTTGATGAGTTCTGAAGCTGACAAGTACTGAGGCATGACTGTATATAGAAAATATTATATCATGATTAAGTGGTCTTGATCCCAGGAGACTGAAGTTGGTTTAACATTTGAAAATTAATCAATGTATCTCACTGGTAGAAAAACAGAAGGAAAACTGTATGAGTGTCACAAAAGATGCAGAAAAAGAATCAGACAAAATTCAACATTCACTCATGTTAAAACTTGCAGCAAGCTGGAAACAGTAGGAAATTTCCTCAATCTGAGAAAAAACTTACAAGTAACTGCATGCCTGGTTGAAAACATCAGTATCTCCCTTCTAAGATCGAAACAAAGTTTCAAAAAAAGGTGGGGGCAGATTTTGAAACTATATGGATTTTGATAGTATTCCCGAAGTTCCACACAAACCCAGGACAGAGTCTTCTCAGCACAGGGTGTTTCAGTGCAATCTCTGGCTAATTGACGGCGCTGACGCAGGAAGAGCCCATAGCAGCCAAGGCAAGCTTAAAAATTAAAACAATTACAAACAAATAAAAAGGCTGAGCAGATGAAAAATGTTGCACACACAGTGGAGATACACTCTGCCAAATCAGTCTGGGCAACTTCCAAAAAACGAACAAACAAAAACCATCACCAACAGCACCACACTGTGGTAAGAATGGACATCAGAATCCAGAATTGCAACAACATATATTTTTAACAAAATGCCAAGTTTTCTAACAAAAAAGAAAGATATACAAGGAAACCAAAATGTGACCTATGCACGGGGTGGGGGGGGGGAACAAAACTAAACAATCAATACAATCGATTTCTGAAAGCACTGAATTTAATTCTGAAAGATATTGGATTTAACAGATAAAGACTTCAAAGAAGTATTGGAAATGTTCAAAGAATCAAAGGAAATCGAGTTTAAAAGGTTAAAGAAAAGCATAATGATGATGATTCATCAAATATAGACCATTCATAGAAAGAAATTATATATGTAAAAAATCAAATGGAAATCTTCAAATTAAAAAGTTACAATAAACCCAACAAAGAAAGTTCAGGAACAGATGGCTTTACTGGTGAATTCTACCAAACATTTAAAGAAGAAATAAAACCAATTATTATCAAAGTTTACCAAAATTATAGGAAAAGGAGGCACTTCCAAATACATTTTTTAGGCCAGCATTATCCTGATACTGAAACAAGACAAGGACACCATAGGAAAAGAAATGTATAAGCAAATATTCCAGATGAGCAAAGAGGCAAAAACATCAACAAAATATTAGCACACCAAATTCAACAGTATGTTAGAAGGACCATATACCATGACCAAGTCAGACTTATTCCAGCATGCAAGGGCAGTCTGACATCTAAAACCAAGCATGTGATATACCATATTAACACAATTAAGGATAAAAATCATATGATCATCTCAATAGATGCTGAAAAGCATTTGACAAAATTCAACATTCATTCATGACAAACTCCCAACAAAGTGGACATGGAGGGAACATACCTCACCACAATAAAGGCCATACACGACAAACCCACAGCTAACATCATAAGCAACCGTGAAAAGCTGAAAGTTTTTCTTCTAAGATCAGGAACAAGGCAGATATGAGGTATGAGATATACAAGAAAACCACTTTTATTTAACATAGTGTTGGAAGTCCTAGCCAGCTAGAGAAATCAGACAAGAAAAAGAAATAAAGAGCCTTGGCTGGCGTAGCTCAGTGGACTGAGCGTGGGCTGTGAACCAAAGGGTCACCAGTTCGATTCCTAGTTAGGGCACATGCCTGGGTTGCAGGCCAGGTCCCCAGTGGGTGGCACATGAGAGGCAACCACACATTGATGTTTCTCTCCCTCTCTTTCTCCTTCCCTGCCCTGTCTCTAAGAATAAATAAATAAAATCTTAAAAAAAAGAAATAAACCAGCCCCGGCCAGTGTGGCTCAGTTCATTGGAACAATGTCCCGTAAACCAAAAGGTTGCAGGTTTAATCCCTGCTTGGGGTACATCCAGGAGGCAACCAATTGATGTTTGTCTATCATGTCGATGTTTCTCTCTCTCCCCCTTCCTCTCTAAAAGCAATGAAAAAATGTCCTCAGGTGGAGGTGGGGGGAGAAATAAAGAACATTCAAATTGGAAAAGGAAGAAGTAAAATTGTCTCTATTTGCAGGTGAAATGATATTATATATAGAACCATAAAAACTTTACCCAAAACTGTTAGAATAAACAATTTCAGCAAAGTTGCAAGATACAAAATTAATATATAAAAGCCAGTTGCTTCTGCACACTAATAGTAAGCTATCGGAAAAAAATTAAGAAAATCCTATTTTCAATTGAATCAAAAACAATAAAATATCTAAGAATAAATTTAAACAAGGAAGTGAAAGATTTGTACACTGCAAACCATGAGACACCGAAGAAAGAAATTGAGGACATAAATCAATGGAAAGAACACAGTACTCCCCCCTTATCCAATTTCCTTTTTGCAGTTTGTTACCCATGGTCAACTGCGATCAGAAAATATTAAATGAAAAATTCCAGAAATAAAAAATCCGTAAGTTTTAAATTGTGCTCCATTCTGAATAGTGTCATGAAATCTCAAGCCACCTTCACACAGGGATGCCATCCCTTTATCTGGCATACCCACGCGGCACATGCTGCCTGCCTGTCAGTCCCTTAGCTGCTGTCTCAATTTTCAGATCAACTGGCATGGTACTGCAGTGCTTGTGTTCCAGTCACCCTTGTTTTATGCAAAAATGGCCCAAAAGCACAGAAGCAGTAATGCTGGCAATTTGGATATGCCAAAGAGAAGGCATAGGTACTTCCTTTAAGTCAAAAGGTGAAAGATTTTCACTCAGTAAGAAAAAAATTGTATGCTGAGGTTTCTAAGAACTACGGTTAAGAACACATCTTGTATTTGCAAACTGTGAAGAATAAAGAACTTTGTGCTACTTTGCTGTTCCACTTCAAACTGCAAAAGTTACAACCACAGTGTGTCATGAGTACTCAGTTAAGATGGAAAATATTAACTTTGTGGGCAGAAGACATGAACAGAAAACAAGACAGAAGACAATGTATTGCACCAGAAAGCACTGAGCCACAGAGTCTACATATAAAGACTTCAGCAAGGGATCCCCTTATATGAGTGACTTCAAGCCATTTACTACTGTGAGTAAGGGATGGTTACACAGATTCAGGAATAGGTTTGGACTAAAATGATAAAAATTAGCCCTGGCTGGTGTAGCTCAGTGGATTGAGCACGGGCTGGGAACCAAAGGGTCCCGGTTCGATTCCCAGTCAGGGCACATGCCTGGTTTGCAGGCCAGGTCCCTGGTTGGGGGTATACAAAAGGCAATCAACTGACGTTTCTCTCCCTCTCTTTCTCCTTCCTTTCCTCCCTCTCTGAAAATAAATAAAGTCTTTAAAAAAAATTACTGTAGAGACTACGTCTGCCAATGAAGAAGCTGCTGCCACATTTCCAGAAGGGTTCCAAAGCAAGTCTTCAACTGCAATGAAACCAGGCTTTCCTGGAAGAAGATGCCCAATAGAACCTATTGGCTTGGCCAAAAAGCCCATTTAGTTTTTCCCATAAAATAAAAAGACACATTTTTCATTTCACCAATAACTTCATTGATTTGGATATGTTGAGTATGTCGGTATCTTCCGCTATTGGCTTCTAGTGGGTAGAGGCCAGGGGTGCAGCTAAACACCTTCCAGGCATGAGACAGCCCCACGGCAAAGAGTTATCTGACCAATATGTCAAGAGTACCAAGAAACTTTGCAAACTGCTTTTGACACATTCAATTAGTCACAGCACCTTCTCCATACACTGCACAAAGTTTTTTTGTGTTTCAGTTGTGTTTTTACCTTTATTGACATAAAGCATAATACACAGAAAATGTGGCTTATTTTTTTCAATATTAAAATGGGTACACAAAAGTTCACCAATTTTGATAATATTTTTAAATGCACATTGCTATGAGAGCTGTCAATCCAACAAAATTGTTTCCAATGAAGTTAAGGACGACTAAGCACTACTAGAGCCATCATATGGAAAAAACGAAATACATTTGGAAAAGTGCAAAGGAGGGTGCGAGCTGTAGCCCGTCTGTGGCTTCTGGCCTCCAGCAGCAAGCTCTGGGCTCAGAGTTAGGGATTATGAAACTGTACACCATGTTCTTCCTATAGACACTCCAGCAGAATCATGATATCCTGGTTTTGAAACGCCTGCAGGAAAGGGCACAGCACTTTTCTATTAATAAAGCAGATACTTCATCCTGCTCTGAGAACTAACACAATGGCTTTCCTCCCAGTGCTGGTGTTTCTGGCTGCTGTGCTGCTTCCATCTTTACCTGCAGAAGGAAAGGACCAGTCTTTACTGCTTTGTTAACTACTCAAACCTAAGTCTAAAAAGAGACTGTAAATAAACACAATGAACTAAGTAAATCAGTTTCTCTGCCTGTCAGCAACATGCTAAAGGTGGACTGGAGCAGAGAAGCAACAGCAAATGCCCCAAAGCAGAGAACAAATATGCTTTAGAACACAGTAATGCAGAGGACTGAAAAACCAGTATTCCCAGCACCAGTTTTTGAAGAAACTGTCCTCTCTCCATTGTATATTATAATTCCTTTGTGGTAAATTAATTGACATATTTGTAGGGGCTTATTTCTGGGGTCTCTAATCTCTAAAATACAAAATACGGTGGGAATTTCTGTGTGTCAAGTGAGCTTACTGCCTGATCAAATGTAATCCAAAATAGGTATGATGAGAGCCACAGTTTTTTTTTTAAGAGTGTGTGACTTTTTAAAAAATTAATTATTTATTTATTTTTAGAGAGAGGGGGAGGGAGAAAAAGAGGGAGAGAAACAGCAACATATGGTTGCGTCTCACATGGCCCCCACTGGGGACCTGGCCTGCAACCCAGGAATGTGCCCTGACTGGGAATCGAACCGGGATCCCTTGGTTCCCAGCCCGCGCTCAATCCACTGAGCTACACCAGCCCGGGCGAGAGCAACAGTTTTGTCTACTATGCAGGACCAAAGAGTTCCAGCACAGTTGTAGGACATTATACCCAAGTTACTGGCTACGCGTCTCACCATGTTGAATGTGGAATTTCTTACTATCTCAAAGAGTCCACAGTACTCCTATTTTTGTCACTATTGTCCTGCTGGTAATAATATGAGTAAAAAGAATAGCCCTCACAACCAAGAAACATCCTGTGCCAGCTGCCCTGGTAACTGTGACAGTGGAATGTGTAGCACTAGTTGCCGGTATGAAGATCTCTTTAGTAACTGATTTCTTGATGACAACAGCTAGATGTGAACAAGAACTGCTCACGGAAAAGTGCAAGGCCACTTGCCAATGTGTAAACAAAATCTGCTGAAATGCTCAACGTGCACTGCACAAGACAAAGTGGAGAAGGGCGGCATCACTTAACTGACACATCCCAGAGGAGAAATTGTGGGCATGGTCCCTGGTTACACATTTAATTCTAAACAGTTTTTCCCTTGGATCTTTACAGGAATCTCTTTCACATATCAATTTACAAACAAAGCATAGTCTATGATGACAACTTTGGACTTTAATATAAATTTGGTACTTTAACAAATTGAACCAAGTCGAGGATTTTTAAAATTGTATAACCACAGGACTTAGGTCACTAGAACTTTGGATTAAAATGAAGAATTACATGTTTCCTGAAGAAAATGGAAAAAAATAAAAACAACTTACATCACTGTCATTCCTACTACATGATTTTTATGTGTATAAAAATGAATTCAAAGACTGATATCTACCTTTGTTTATGACTTCCTCTTTACACAAAATAATCAACTTTTAGAATAAAGAATGTATCTAAGCAACAACATAGATCTGATTCTTGTGCAATATTTTAGTGTATTTATAATTAACTCCAGCTAAACTCAGCCCAGATAAATGATTGTAGAGAACAACATTTCCAAATATTAAAAAAAGAAAAAAGTACAAAGGAGGCATTGAAGGATGGATTAATGCTGCTACTATGTAGCAACGCTGCAGGACATATGATAAAGCCAGAGACAGTGGACACTGCGAAGAACTCACATGCTCTGAAAAAAACTCAAAATTATCTGCCCATGTTCTGGCAACACAGTCAAAACCTGTGGTGACAGCCCCCTTATTTATGGAATGGCTCCACAAATGTAACAAGAGTACAGAACAGTACAGCATTTTGAGAGAAAGAGGCCACATTCACGTAAGTTTTATGACAGTATACTGTTATAAGTATTCTAGATCATTACTAGTTATTGTTGTTAATCTCTTATGGTACCTAATTTATAAATTCAACCTTATCATGTACATGTATGCACAGGGAAAAAAAACACATTATATATATAGGGTTCAGTACTTTCTGTGGTTCAGGCATCCAATGGGGCTCTTGAAACATATCCCTCACAGATAAGGGGGGAACCACTGTGTTGCTAAAATGTCCACACTACCCAAAGCAATCTACAGATTCAAAGCAATCCTTATCAAACTACCAATGGCATCTTTCCAGTAACAGAACAAACAATCCTAAAATTTGTGTCGAACCACAAAAGACTCCAAATAGCCAAAGCAATCTTGAGAAAAAAGAACAAAGATGAAGGCATCAGCCTTTCTGAGTTCAAACCATATTACAAAGCTATAGTTATTAAAACAGAGGGTACTGCCATGAAAACAGGATCATAGATCAGTGGAACAGATTAGAGACCCCAGAAATAAACCCCCACATATATGTCAATTAATTTATGACAAAGGAACTATAATATACAATGGAGAAAGGACAGTTTCTTCAAAAACTGGTGCTGGGAAAACAAGACAGATACATGCAAAAGAAAGGAAGGAAAAAAGGAAGGAAGAAAGAGACAGAGGGAGGGAGGGAGAAAAAAACTAGATTACTTTCTTATACCACACACAAAAAACAAGTCAAAGTGGATTAAAGATATGAATGTAAAACCATTTACAATAAAATTCCTAGGAAAAAAAAAGGAGGTAAGCTCCTAGATACTTACCTTGGCAATGATTTTTTTGGAAGACAACAAAGGCAAAGAAAACAAAGCAAAAAGAAGTAGGACTACATCAAACTAAAAGGCTTCTATACAGTAAAGAAAACCACCAACAAAATGAAAGGCAACCTACAGAATGGGAGAAAATATCTGCAAATCTTGTGTGTGTGTGTGTGTGTGTGTGTGTGTGTGTATCAGAGTTAATAGCAAAAATATATAAAGAAAACTCAGTAGGAAAAGAATCCAATCCAATTTAAAAATGAGAAGAGGATATGAGAAGACATTTTTCAAAGGAGACACACAGATGGCCAACAGGCACACGAAAAGGTGCTCAACATCACTAATCATCAGGGAAATGCAAAACAAAATCATCTGACAACTATTAGAATGGCTATTATCAGAAAGACAAGATAACAGATGTTGGTGAGGATGTGGAGAAAAGGGAACCCTCATGCACTGTTGGTGGGAATGTACATTGGTGCAGCCACGATGGAAAACAGTATAGAGGTTCCTTAAAGAAATAAAAACAGAACTATGATATAATCCAGCAATTATATACTTGGCTATGTATCCAAAGAAACAAGTATCTCAAAGAAATCTCAAAATGATATCTGTACCACCATGTTCATAACAGCATTATGCTGTTTATTAATAGCCAGGACATGGAAACAACTTGAGTGCTGATTGACAAATGAATGGATAAAGAAAATGTGATATGTATATATAGATATATAGATATTATTCAGCCATAAAAAAAGAAGGAAATCCTGTCATTTGTAATAACATGAACAAACCTTGAGGGCATTAGTCTACATGAAATAAGTAAAAAACTGTATGATCTCACTTATGTGGAATCTAAAAATAAAAAATAATCAAACTCACAGATACACAACAAATCAGTGGGTGCCCAAAGCTGGGGCTTGGGGGTATGTGTGAAATGGTTAAGGTGGTCAAAAGGCACACACTTCTGTTCTCAGACAAGCAAGTCCTGGGGCGGTATGTACAGCATGCTGAGTATAGGTTAACAGCACTGCATTGTATATTTGAAAGTTGCTAAAAGAATACATTTTAACAGTTATCATCATAAGAAAAAACAATGTGCGGTAATGGATATTAATGTGGTGATGATTTCACAATATACACCTATATCAAATCATTATATTGTACACCTAAAATGAAAACAATATTATACGTCAATTACGTCCTAATTTTAAAAGTACAGTAATGGAAATAAAAACTTTACCTGAGAGGTTCAACAGCAGATTTGAAATGAGAGAAGAATGAATCAGTGTTTGAAGACAGAACAACAAAAATCATACAATCTGAAGGTCAGGAAAAAAGAATGATGAAAAATGAAGAGCTCTTTAGGGACCTTTCAGATACCATTGAACACATCACCAACACATACATAGCATGGCTGACAGGGCTGGAGTGAAAGAGAAAGGGACAGAAAAACTATAATAGCCTAGGCATCTAAGAAGCTAAACAAACATCAAGCACGTGAAACACAGATACACATTTTGGTTGAACTTTTAAAAGCAGGAACAGAAAAACGATTTATCATGAACAAGGGAAACACAACAGTATTAAGTGGACCTCTATCAGAAATGATGGAGACTTCTGGCCAAGATGGAGGTGTAGATAGATACACTGTGCCTCCTTGCACAACCAAAATAAGGACAACAAATTTCAAAACAAAATACAACCATAACTGAACGAAACTTGAACTATACGGAAGTCTGACAATCAATGAGTTAAAGAAGAAATATTCACCCAGACTAGTGGGAGGGGCGGAGATAGGCAGCTGGGGTGGAGAGGTCATGAAGCAAAGTGGCAGACTGGGCATGCAAGGTGGTGACTGAAAGACTAGGCGGTCCCACATCTGCATGCAGATAAACTGGGAGGAAAAACTGGGGAGAGACACAGGCCGTGCTATCCAGGGTTTCAGTGTGGGGAAATAAAGCTTCAAAACCTCTGGCTGAAAAAACCTGTGGGGGTTGTGGTGACAGGAGAAACTCCCAGTCTCAGGAGAGTTCATTGGAGAGACCCACAGGGTCCTAGATGTACACAAACCCATCCACCCGGGAATCAGCACCAGAAGGGCCCAATTTGCTTGTGGGTAGCAGAGGAAGTGATTGAAAGCCAGCAGAAAGTGAGCAAGCAGCATTGTTCCCTCTCGGACTCCTCCCCCACATACAGTGCCACAACACAGCAACATGAGTTGCCAGCCCCGGCCAGTACCCAAGGCTCCGCCCCTTACTATGTAACAGCTGTGTCAAGACAAAAAAACATGGCCCAAATGAAAGAACAGATCAAAGCCCCAGAAAAAATACAACTAAGCAACGAAGAGATAGCCAACCTATCAGATGCAGAGTTCAAAACACTGGTAATTAGGATGCTCACAGTAATGGTTGAGTATGGTAGCAAAATAGAGGAAAAAGTGTAGGCTACAAAAAGTGAAAATAAAGGAAAATGTACAGAGAACCAACAGTGACGGGAAGGAAACCGGAACTCAAAGCAATGGTTTGGACCAGAAGGAAAAAATCAACATTTCTTCAGAACAGAATGAAGAAACAAGAATTCAAAAAAAACAAGGATGCTTAGGAACCTCCAGGACAACTTTAAATGTTCCAACATCCAAATCATAGGGGTGCCAGAAGGAGAAGAGCAAGAAATTGAAAACTTATTTGAAAAAATAATGAAGGAGAATTTCCCTAATCTGGTGAAGGAAATAGACTCCCAGAAAGTCCAGGAAGCTCAGAGTTTTCCAAAGAATCTGGACCCAAGGAAGCAAATACCAAAGCACATCATAATTACATTACCCAAAATTAAAGATAAGGAGAGAATCTTCAAAGCAGCAAGAGAAAAGGAGACAGTTACCTACAAAGGAGTTCCCATAAGTCTGCCAGCTGATTTCTCAAAAGAAACCTTAAAGGCAAGAAGTGGCTGGAAAGAAGTATTCAAAGTCACGAAAGGCAAGGACCTACATCCAAGATTACTGTATCCAGCAAAGCTATTATTTAGAATGGAAGGGCAGACAAAGTGCTTCCCAGATAAGGTCAAGTTAAAGGAGTTCATCATCACCAAGCCCTTTTTATATGAAACATTAAAGGGACTTATCTAAGAAAAAGAAGATAAAAAATACAACCAGTAAAATGACAACAAACTCACAACTCTCAACAACTGAACCTAAAAACAAAAACAAAAAGAAACTAAGCAAACAACTAGAATAGAAATGGAGATCACATAGAGGGTTATCAGCAGGGAGCGGGAGGGAATGGTGGGAAAGGTACAGGGAATAAGAAGCAAAATTGGTCGGTAGAAAATAGGAGAGGTTAAGAATAGTATAGGAAATATAGGAGCAAAAGAACTTACATGCATGACCCATGGACATGAACTAAGGGGGGCAGGAATGCAGGTGGGAGGGAGTATGCAGGGTGGAGGAGAATAAGGGGGGATAATGGGATGACTGTAATAGCATAATCAATAAAATATTTTTTTCAAAAGATAAGGCATAATAAAGACATCCCCAAACAAATACTGAGGGAATTCATTGGTAGCTGGCCTACCTTCTGCAAAAAAATAAAAACAAAAAACTATAAAAAAAATTTTGGGCTGAAATGAAATGATACCCCAGAAGGAAAATCAAGTCCTCGCCAAAGAAATAAAGAGCACTGGTAAAGGGAATCATGCAGGTAATTTGACAACATAAATATTCTTGTTTACTTTTCCTCACTGATTTAAAAGACAACTTCATAAAACAGTGCTTTTAAAATTGTACAGGCGAGTTAATAACACATAGAACATACAGAGAATGACAGTAGGTGGTAACTGAGATCCACAGGCAGAAGAGACATGTACTGAAAACAGTATGCATGTAGATTAAAATAAAATAGTCTCTATTTTTTCTCTTCTTTAAAAGGTACATGGTTGTACAGAAATGATGATAGTACTGTGTTACTGGGTTTAACAATGGCAATAAAGATACACAGGTGGGAGGAAAAAGCTCTAATGTTACATATTAAATCAGTACTGATCTGAACTGAACTAGATCATGATAAGTTAAGATGTATACTGTAATATCTAGTATAACAATTAAGAAAATAATTTTAAAATATTACTGATTTTAAGTGGTATACTAGGAAAAAGTTTAATTCATACACAGAAGGTGGTAAAAGAGAAACAGAGGAATGAAAAAGATTCAGACACAATGAATAGCAAAGTCACAGAAGTAAATCTAACCATATCAATAAGATTAACATAAATGGATTAAAGATTGTAATCAAAAGGTAGAAATTGTCATTCTGATTTCAAAAAATAAGTTTAGACTATACTATTTAGAAGAATCAAAATTTTTAAAAATCCTCATACAAGGATATATCCATTAATTTTAGAGAGAGGAAAGGGAGCCAGGGGAGAGAGAGAAACATTGAAGTGAGAGAGAAACATCAATCAACTGCCTTCCACACATGCCCCAACTGGGGATGGAATCCACAACCGAGGTACATGCCCTGACCTTGGTGAGTTCAACACCAAGGCTGAACTCATAACCTTTTGGTGTTTGGGATGATGCTCCAACCAACTGGGCCAGCCACCCAGCCAGGGCTGGAAGAGTCATATTTCTGACTCAAAGAAAAACAGAGTGATAATAAGGAAGCTAAAAAGGCTATACTGCTACTACACAGAATAAAGCTTTCAAAATTAATACAGATGAAGAGAGTCACTATATAATGATAAAAGAGTCAATTCATTACGAAGAAACAATAATTGTGAGCATATGCACACCAAAAAACAGGGCCCCCAAATTCATGGTGGAGAAATTGACAGAAGAAGAAATAGACAGCTCAACAATATTAGTTGGAGATTTCAATGCCCTACTCTCAATAATAGACCAAAAAACATACAGAAAACCATCAAAGATACAGAACACTTGAACAATTCTATCAAGAAATTCCACCTAACTAACATCTAAATAACCCTTCATCCTATAACAGCAAGATGCACACTCTTTCCAAGGACAAATGGAATATTCTCTAGAATAGATGACATACTAGACCAGGGGTCAGCGAACTTTTTCTGTAAAGAGCCAAATGGTAAATATTAGTTTAGGCTCTGAGGACTAACTACCTTTGTTGCAAATATCCAACTCAGCCATTGTAGTATGAAGAAAACCACAAATGAATGAGCATGGTTGTGTCCCAATAAAACTTCATTTGTAAAAACAGGAGGGGGGATGAATTTAGCTCACAGGTGATAGTCTGCCAACCTCTTGTAAGGCATAAATCAAGCCTCAATAAATTAAAAAATATTTAAATAATACAAACTATCTTTGGTCCTTGACCATAATGGAAGCTAAATCAGCAGAAAGAAATCAGAAAACCACAGTATTTGGAAATCAAACCAATGGATTAAAGAAGGAATCTCATGGTCGATTAGAAGATGGTCTGAGCTATAAAAGAACAAAAACACTGAACATCAAAACTTATGGGATGCAGCTAAAGCAGTAATTAGGGGAAAAGTTATAGATAGAAATGCTTGCAGTATAAAAGATCTCAAATCAGCAACATAAGCTTTCACATTAAGAGACAAGAAAATGGAAGAATAAACTAAAGATGGAAGAAATTAATGAAATGGAAAAGAGAAACACAAAAGAAAAAATTAATGAAACAGAAAGTTAGATTTTGAAAACATCAACAAAATTGTCAAACTTTTCAGTTAGACTAACCAAGAAAAAGTAACACAAATAACTAAAACCAGGGATGAAAGTGAAACATTAATACTGACCTTACATTAATTAAAAGGATTATAAAGGAAATCACAAGCAACTTCATGCGAAAACATTAGAGAACTTAAATGAAATGGAAACTTTTCTAGGATAACACAAAGTACTAAAATGACTCAAGAAGTAAAGGAATGAGTTGGCAATCAAAAATGTTCCACAGAAAGAAAAGCGAAGCCCAGATGGCTTCACTAGAAAATCCTAATAAACATTTTTTAAAAATTATACCACTCCTTTACAAATGACTCCAGAAAGTAAGTCAGGGTGAGTATTACAAAAAACCAAAGCTAGACAATGACATTATAGGAAAGAAAACTACAGATCAATCTACTGCATCACCACAGGCACAAAATCCTCAACAAGGTTAGCAAATCAAAGCCAAAAAGGACTGCATACTATGTTGCCAATTGGGATTTATCTCAAGCATGAGAAGTTGGTTTAATATTTGAAGATCACTCAATGTACTACACCGCATTAAAAGACTAAAGGACAAAAACCACATAGCCATCTTAAAAGATGGTCAAAACACATTTGACAAAACCCAATATTAAATTTTTATAAAAATACTAAACAAACTACAACAAATAGAAAACTTCCTCAACTTGGTAAGTCATCTAACCAAACTTAAAGCAAAAATCAAAGTTAGTGAAATGCTTTCTCCCCTAAGACAAAGTAAGTGGAGGATGTCTGTTCTTACCACTTCTGGTCGAGTATATCGCAAATTCTAGCCAGTTTGATGGGCAGGAAAAAGAAATAAGGGGCATCAAGATTAAAAGCAAACAGAAAAAGGGTCTTTATTCACAGAAGACATAATTCTATAGAGAGAAAATCCTACACATCCACAAAGACTAATAAACAAGTTCAGCAAGGTAACTAGATACAAGACCAAGATGAAGGTCGATTATAGGGCTTCTGATTATGGGACAAGAGGGTAGATGCACTTGTCCCTATTCTCTCCAGTAACTACAGCTTCAGAACACTGGACATTATACATGAAGCAAAATAAGATTAGGAAGAGTAGAAAGAAAAAGTGAGACTGGCTAGGTAGCTCAGGACTCAGGGGCCCAAGGAAGTCAGTTCTCTTCTTATTTGACATACCGTGGGTTGAGTGTTGGAGAAGCCAGAACCTGCAAAGCCACAGGCGTAGATACAAAATAAAAGGAACTCTGTTTTCTCTACCCCGAGGAGCAGAAAGGAGGAGCTTGCCAAGACATAGAACATTAGATAGTATTTACTGGACTCCAACCAAATTCACCAAAAAGAAGTGCATCCCACTTCCACCCTCGCTAGGAAACCCCAAGTGTGGAGCCCAGATGTGTACCCTCACCGAAGTGCTGTGAGTGGTTCTTTCCCCCATGGGGTGGTCTCAGAGGAGGCCCTGAGAGGAGCTTAGAGGCCCAGCATCACGTGGTTTCCCTGAGAGGGACACTGCCCCTTTCCCTGAGGGGCCAATTGAGGAGCCAGGACACCCACCCTTACCAGGCTGCCCTGAAGAGTCTTTGCCGCTGCCTGGAGCCATCAGAGAGGGCTACAGGAGAAGGCTATACGTCCAGCGTTACCTCATTCTCCTGAGAGTCTCCCCCCTCAACTGGGCAGTGTCAGAGAAAGCCACGGGACAAGGCTGGGGGGGGCCACCCTCACCAAGGTCTACTGAAAGGTCCTCGCACCAATGCGACTCCTCACCCAGTAGCCCCAAGGAGTTCTCTTCTACCTGGGGCAGTGTCACAGAAGCACACGTTGAGGAGTCTACATGGCCAACCTCACCTAGCTGCCCTGAGGGGTCCCCCAGGCTTACTGGGGCGGTGGAATTCAGGCAAAGAAAGGAGACTAAACATCCACCTTCAAATAGCTGTATGGAGGAGGGGTCCTCCTCTCTAAGTGGAACAAAGTCACAGAAGGCCTCGAAAGGAGCCCAGATGTCTACCCTTACCTAGCTCTAGAGATGGGCCTTCCCATCCACCCAGGGCCATGTCGGAACAGGCACGTGAGAGGCCTAGACGTCCAATATCACTGAGCTGGTCTGAGGAGTCCTCTCCCTCAACTGTGATAGTGCCTCAGAAGGCCACATGAGAAGGTTAGACATCCACCCTCACCTAGCTACAGTGAGCCTTCACCTCAAACTGGGACAGTGTCAGAGAGGTCAGGTGAGGAACCCAGCTGTAACCAGGAAAACCTCATAAAATCCACAGTGGCCAGGAGGAGACGGTAACAAGACAGCCCTGAAATCCTAGCTCAGGCGGTGTTAGCAGAGGCCACAGGGCAGCCTGAATTTCCATTCCAGCAGCAACATGAATCTGTTCCCAGCCCAAGGCATAAATGAGGGAAACGTGGACTTGAATCAGGTGCTGCTTCCAACCGCCAGGTCGGTCAGTCATGGGGGCTGTGCTAAAACAGAAAATGAAATACAAAGTCTCATAACACAAAACCCAAAAGGTCCAGGGTTCAATGGAAATCACCCACCCTAACAAGAAACAGAAAAATCTCAACATGAATAAAAATGACAAGCATCAGATACCAAAACCAAGATGAAACTGATGGAATTACATGGCAATAATTTTAAAGTAGACATCATAAAAATACTTCAACAATTATGAACGTGTTTGAAACAAACAAAACCATAAAGTCTCAGCAAAGAAACAGAAGATACAGAAAGTACCATATGGAAATCTGAGAACTCAGAAATACAATTAGATATTTAAAAACATGAGGAAAATACAACATGAAATTAGAGAAAAGAATTAGTGAAATTAAAGATCAAAGAACAGAAATTACCCAATCCTGAAAACAGAAAGAACATATTTAAGACCAACAAACACACAAACAACCCCAGAGTTGAGAGCTTTGGGGGTGAGAGACAAAGCAAAAGATCAAATTTTCATATCATCAGTATGCCAGGAAGAAAAGAAAAAGAATATGGGGCTGAAAAATATGTTTGAAAAAATAATGGCTGCAATTCCCCAAATGTGACAAAAATACATAAATCCGTAAGTTCTAAAAGCTGCATTGACCCCAAACAAGATAAAACCCAATGAATCAATGTTAAGATACATTACACGGCAGGAGAGAGAGGACACCCAACTTGGCAGGAGTAAAACAACTCAAATGCTGGCAAGCTTTTCACCAGAAACCACAGAGGCTAGCAGGAAGTAGCATCACGTTATCAAGCGCCAAAAGAGAACAACCAGCAATCCAAAATTCTACACCCAGTGAAACCATCCTTCAGGAAGGAAGAAATCAAGTTATTCTCAAAGGAAGGAAAACGACAGAGAATTTGTTGCCAGCAGCTCTGCCCTAAAACTCAAAGAAGTTGTTGAATCAGAAAGGAACTGATAAATGCAGGAACCATAAGTCATCAGGAGGGAGGGTGGGGAAATAGAAATAATAAAAATATAGGGAAATGAAAGAGACTTGCCTTCCTCTCTTGAGCTTTTTAAAAGTATGGACAATAGTTGAAATAAAAATGATAACCTTGATGAGGTGAGGTTTTTAAAGCATATACAGGAAACGTATGCGGCAAAGTGTGTATAATGTTAGAGCGAACAATGAACAATCTACATGAGGAGATGTACTCAATACACTACAGATAAATCACAGTGAAATTCTCAAGTAACATTCAAGTAATCCACAGGAAGGTGGGAAAAACCAGAAATGAACAGAAGGAACAAACACCACAAAAATAAAACAGCATATTTAAGTCATTTTGTGTTACATTAATAATTACGTTAATATGGCAAAATTCCCCCTAAATGATAGACAGATTCAAACCAATTTCTATCAAAATTCCAGCTGGATTTTGTACAGAAATTAGCTAGCTGATCCTAAAATTCACATGGAAATGCAAAGGACCCAGAATAGCCAAAACTGTCTTAAAAAAGAACAGTGTTGGTGGACTCACAAAACCTACTGCACAGACACAGAAATTAAGACAGCGTAGTGCTGGCCTGAGGTTACATGTATGAGTCAATGACATCAAATTCAGAGTTCAGACAAACCTTTACATTCATGGTCAACTCATTTTCAAGAGGATGGTGAGAATTCAATGAGGAAACAAGTCCTTACAAACGTTGCTGAGAGAAACGGAATATCGACATACAAAAAAAGAAGTGGAACCCACTCCTTTTGCCATTCACAAAAATGAACTTGAAATGTATCATAGACCTAAATGTAAGGGCTAAACTATAAAACTCTTAGGGAGAAGCACAAGAGTAAATTGTTATTACCTTGGATTAGGCAATGGATGATCAAAATTAACACCAAAAGGCAGAGACGAAAGAAAAGTTAGATACGTTGGAATTCATCAAAATTAAAATCTTTTGTGCATCAAAGAACACCATCAATAAGTACAGTGACAACCCAAAGGTTGGGCGAAAATATCTGCAAATCACATATATCTGATAAAGGGACTTGAATCCCTTAATACGTAAAGAACTCTTACAACTCCATAATAAAAAGTCAAATAACCACATTAAAATGGTAAAAGAATTTGAAAATAAAATATAGATGTGGACAAAAAGCACCTGAAAAGATGCTCATTATCATTACAGAGGTAAACAGTACCACAATGAGATACCACTTTTGGACCTACAAGGATAATAAAAAGGATAGGCATGACAAGCATTGGTGAAAATGTGGAAAAACTGGAGCCCTTATGCACTACTGGCAGGGGCATAAAATGGTGCTGCCACTTTGGAAAAGAGTTTGTCAGTTTCTCAAAATGTTAGAGACCCAGTAACTTCTGTGCCAAGGAAATGAAAACGTGTGTCCACGTAAACACCATTCCGTGCCGCACCAGCACTGATCCTAACAGTCGCAAAGTAGAAAGGGCCCAAGGTCTATCAGACTTGGTCAGTGGGTAAACAACTGTGGTTCAACTGACTGTTACTCCAAAGTAAAAAGTGACAAAGTACTGTCTATATACCCTGCAGCAGGGATGAACCCTAAAACAAGATGCTCGGCGAAGAAAGACTGATGCATATTAACTCTCCAGAAAGGAACAATCTACGGAAAAGGAGCAGCTCTGTGGTGACCAGGGCTACGAGAGTGGACAGATGGTGCTAGGGCCAGAACAGTTACTGCGAATGGGCTTGAGGCAACTTTTGGGGTCATGACATCATCCTAAAACAGGAATGTAGCGATGCTTGTAAAATTCTATAAATTTACTAAAAAATCATTGAATTGTTCAAGTAAATGAATTTTGTAGTATATATATTTGAAAGGTGTTCTAAAAAGTCTGCACAGACACATCACATTACCTAGGAGAGGGAGTGAAACATCACAAGGCCTAGGAGAAGGAGAAAAGAATACTAGTCACAAAGAAATGACTTCTCGTTAGCAATAACACAGGTAAAGAAGAGGAAGAAAAAACAGCTCCAAAATGTTGAGCTAATATTTGACTCAACTGTGAGGAGCCAAATTATCATTCAGGAATGCCAGTAAAATATAGGCATTGTCCAATGTACAAAGATGGAGATAATACCGTTACTCAGACAGTTGGAGAGCCCAGGAGTCTCTCCCATTGGCTGAGACAGCACAGGGGTAGGTTCTTACACCGAGCGGCCGAAGGCTAGAAAGATGAATGGACAGGGCCTGAGCATACCAGCAGCTATCAAGACAGAAAGAAAAAAGCCTCCCCTTCCTGTCTCTGTAAGACCTGTGGGCCTGCACAGGAAGAGGGGTGGCCTATGAGACCGGGCTCCACCTTTCTCCCAGGTCACAGCACCTGAATAAACCTCTTTCCCTTTTGCACCAGTACCTGCCTCACAGTTTTGACTTTCTTTGCAGCAGGCAAACCTGCCACGTTTTTGTTTACAATACTACGCACTCATAGACTCCAATGAAAACACAACCAGACCATCACTTCAGCAAGGAGACTCTAAGCAACTCCTGAGGTCACATGGGTTATCAACTTGTCTTCATTTTTTAGAGAGTGGTACCGCTGTTTCTGAACTCAAAGATTCCCAGTTGTGGGTGCTATATTCAAGAACTAGACTTAATGTGGCAAGGCAGTTTTACTGATTTGCAGCAAGTAAAGGAGACATGGGATTTGCATCCAAAGCTCTGTCTTCCCCAAGGGAGGCTTAGCCATTGCTTATATACACTGTTTGGTCAGTTATATGTTGGTGTTGATTTCTAGATTCTTGTCAGGCTCATCCTGTTTATAGCTGTGTCTGCAAAATACTATGCTACATTTATTTTTTTTTAGATTTTATTTATTTATTTTCAGAGAGAGGAGAAGGGAGGGAGAAAGAGCAATGTATGGTTGCCTCTCACATGGCCCTCATCCCAGGCATGTGCCCCGACTAGGAATCGAACCGGGACCCTCTGGTTCCCAGCCCAAGCTCAATCCACTGAGCTACACCAGCTGGGCAATACTATGCTACATTTTAACTTTTAGTAAGAATACCATTTGGTAAGAACCACCCAGACCTTGAAACCCTTGTCCTATCCGGCACCAAAAAAAATATGAAGCATGTAATCCCAGGATATGCAAATAAATTTTGCTTAATAAACAAATCACTTTGTGGTCCTTATTTTACCATAGAGTGTGAGAAAGTAGTAAAGAGTTCGCTGCAGATCTCCCTCCCAGGTGGCAGCTGTCAACCCAAAGGGGGTTGACCTCAATGACCAAGGTCCTTGGTGAGCCTTGTGCCAGTGACTCTGGCCTCTCCCTTAGCGCTATAACAGGGGCTCTGCCTGTGACCCATTTGCAGAACATCCCCCAACACAGTTATGTGTGTGCGCTGCCCAGGAACCCGAATCACTGAAGGTAAGGTTCAAATCCCAGACATTGCTCCTCACTAAATTACTGGATTAAAAATATCACAACATGCTCAAAGACAGAAAAGTTGAAGGTTCAAAAGAACAGTAATTACAGTGTATTGAAACCCATCATATATGTTAAAATCCATGAATTCATAAAGATATTAAAAATTATAATTAAACATCTTTTTTCCTTATTATTGAATTTATGGGGTGACACGGGTTAACAAAATTAATACAGGTTTTAAGTGCACAATTCCTCAAACATCATCTGTACTCTGTGTTGTATGTTCACCACTCAAAGTCAAGTCTACGTCCATCACCATTTATCTTTCCATAGGATCTGCCACCTCCCTCCTCCCCCAGCAATCACCACACTGTTGTCTGTGTCCATAAGTTTTGTTGTTTTTTTTTTTTTGCTCAATCCCTCCACCTTCCCCACCCAGCACACCCCACTCGACCACAGCTGTCAGCCTGCTCTCCACGAGTCTGTCACTATTTTGCTTGTTAGATCAGTTTGTTCATTAGATTTCATATAGGGAAGCTCCGGCCAAGATGGAGGCGTAGGTAGAAACCCTTCACTTTCTCACACAACCAAAAGGAGGATAACAACCAATCTAAAATCAATAAACAACCAAAAGTGCCACAAAAAAAAGTGCATCAAACTGCATGGAACTCTGACAACCAAGGAGTTAAAGAAAAAATCAACCAGAACAACCAGACCAGTAAGACGGAGGACCGCTGGGCCTGCTCAGAAAAACCTCTGCATACTGGGTGGGTGAGGCAGCAGGCTGCTCGGGTGGGGCTGGCTGAAGGTGAAACTGAGACTCAGAGTTGACAGTGACTACAGCAGTTGCACGGTGGGGAAAACTCCCAGTCTCACACTAGAGTCTGTTGGAAAGTGGGGCTAGAGACGAGGAGGTGAGCCACGCTGTTCCCTCTCTGGCTCCTCCCCCACAGGCAGTGCTGCAGCACAGCAAGGAGGGTTGCCCTAAGGCCCCGCCCCCTTGCAACTTATCAGCTGCACCAAGACAAAGAAATATGGCCCAAATGAAAGAATAGAGCAAAACCTCAGAGAGAGAACTAAGAGATGAGGGGATAGCCAATCGATCTGATGGAGAATTTAAAGTCCTGGTAATCAAAATGCTCACAGAACTGATTGAGTTTTGTGTCAAAAAAATGAAAAATCAAATGAAGGATACCCAAAGTGAAATAAAGCAAAATATTCAGGGAGCCAATAGTGACAGGAAGGAAACTAGGACTCAAAGCAACGATTTGGAACAAAAGGAAAAAAATAAACATCCAACTAGAACAGAAAGAAGAAAACAACATTTCAAAAAAGTGAAGAGTCTTGCAAACCTCCGGGACAACCTGAAACATTCCAATACCTGAATTATAGGGGTGCCAGAAGAAGAACGATAGCAAGAAATTGAAAACTCATTTGAACAAATACAGTGATCCCTCACCTATTGCGGGAGTTACATTCCAGAGACTCCCACAATAGGTAAAAATCTGTAAAGTAGCAGCATTATATTTATTTTATTATTTATATATATTTTAAGGCTTTATAAACCCTTCCCACACTCCTATAAACCTGTCCCACTCTCTTATGAACCTTTCCCACACTCTTATAAACACTTCATATGCTCTTAAACACTTTCTACACTCTTACACCTACGTAATTTTTTTTTTAAGAAATCTTTTTTTTTTTTAAAGATTTTATTTATTTATTTATTTTCAGAGAGAGGAGAAGGGAGGGAGAAAGAGCAATGTATGGTTGCCTCTCACATGGCCCTCATGGGGACCTGGCCCGCAACCCAGGCATGTGTCCCGACTGGGAATTGAACCGGGACCCTCTGGTTCCCAGCCCGCGCTCAATCCACTGAGCTACACCAGCCGGGCACACCTACGTAATTTTAACAACATATAAAATTCTATACGGGTACTCACCAGTGAAGCATACTACAACATGAATGATGAAGATCATGAATTATGAAGCTGTGCGGTACTGATGGTGATGACGATGAGATGAATGTACTGCACAGCCAAGAAGAGCATCACAGCTCTTCTGAAGGCACCGCTTCGTCAGGCGCTTCATCAGGTGGTGCAGTATCTTCACCCTGGGCCATAACTTCTATTTCCGCTAAAGGTGTAGGCGTAACTGATCTCTTCGTCTGAGTGATGAACATAGTTATGGGGAGTTGCTGACGCTGCTTTTTCTTCTGAGTGAGAAGGTTTTTGCGTTGGTGGTATAGTGGTGAGCATAGCTGCCTTCCAAAGCACCTCTAAAATTTGTCAAACCAGCCCTTGCTGGCACTGAATGGGGTTGGTCTGGTGGGAGAAGCACTCGATGGTCCTGCTTCTGCATCGTCGTCCTCGTCTTCATCCTTATCACCATCGTGAACAGCTGTGCTTTCCACAAAACTATCATAAAGTTTCTTGGCCTTTGTCTGGATGGTGTTGGTATCCAGCAAGATATTCTTCTTCCTGCAGTCATTTATCTACAGGGCCAATGCAGACTCCATCCTCACAATGGCCTTATTGCGGGAAGTGACCACCCTCTTTGCAGTCTTGTTAAAAGTCATTGTTGCTGTAGACCTAATATTCTTCTCCTCTTTCTTTATGTAGCAAACAGGAGATTCACTGATCCCGTAATGGTGGCCTACAGCCGCATAGCTTTTGCCTTCCTTTAACATGTCGAGAAGTTCCGCCTTTTCCTTGGTGGTAAGCATGTTCCTCTGGTGCTTGGGTTCACTGCCAGAAGCCTTAGAAGGTACAGAACATTTGGGTAGCATCATAGGGCTTGAAATAAATTCAAACTTTTACGAAAATTTCACAGAAACACAACACTGCAGAGCTACACTGCGTGCAGTGATTAGACGTCGATGTGAAGTGGACTAGGAGAGATGCTGAACATATGGGCACAGTGCGGGAGAGCAAACAGACCCATGCTATGGTCACTGAGCCAATCAGTGATCAGGGATACAGAACACAGTGCTGTGGTTGGTCGCCTTCCATTCCGTCAGTCAATAGTGTGCCGTGTACAATCTTCCGTTGGCAAACTTGTGCAAGCGGTAGTGGCGTACTGCAGTTCCATTGTGTACAGTATGGTATTCATCTGCTGATGAAATACATACTGTATTTTATTTCGATTTAATATTCTTTTAATATGTTTGAATTAACATTTTTATATTTTTATATTGTTTTAAATTTTTAGACAAAAATAATTAAAATAATAAATATTATATAAATACCTATATACTGCAAAATCCCGTGATATAGCGAAAACTTGACATAGAATTAGTTTTTTTTTTAAAACTACATTTTTTTTAAAAAACCTGAGATACAGTGAAGCCGCAATAAGTGAACCACGATATAGTAAGGGACGACTGTAATGAAGGTAAACTTCCCCAATCTGGCAAAGGAAATACACTTTCAGGAAGTCCAGAGAGTCCCAAAGAAGTTGGACACAAAGAGGAACACACCAAGGCACATCATCAAGTTACCCAAGATTAAATATAAAGAGAGAATCCTAAAAGAAGCAAGAAGAAAGGAGAGTTGCCTACAAAGAAGTGCCCATAAAGCTACCAGCTGACTTCTCAAAAGAAACCTTGCAGGCAAGAAGGGGCTGGAAAGAAGACTTGTCATGAAAGGCAAGGACCTACATCCAAGATTACTCTATCCAGCAAAGCTTTCATTTAGAATGGAAAGGTAGATAAAGTGTTTCCCAGATAAGGCCAAGTTAAAAGAGTTCATCTTCACCAAGCCATTATTATATGAAATGTTAGAGACTTATCTAAGAAAAAGAAGATCAAAAATATGAAGAGAAAAATGACAACAAACTCACAACTATCAACAAATGAACCTAAAAGAAAAGAAAAACAATGAAAACAAAAACGAAGCAAACAACTAGAACAGGAATAGATCAGAGAAATGGACATCGCACAGAGGGATTTCAGTGGGGAAGAGGGAGGAATAGGGGGGAAAAGGTACAGGGAGGAAGAAGCATAATTAGTAGGCATAAAATAGACAGGGAGAGATAAAAAATGGTATAGGAAACAGAGAACTCAAAGAACTTATATGTACAACCCATGGACACGAACTAAGGGGGGGGATGCTGGAGGGTTGGGGGGCAGGGTGGAGGGGGAATAAAGGGGGAAAATTGGGGAAACTGTAATAGCATAATCAATAAAAAATACTTAAAAAATAAAAATGAAATAGTGATAAATATATGCAAAAAGCAGAAAAACAAAAAAGATTTCACATATAAGCAAAATCATATGGTCTTATGAAAATCTGGAATGGCTTAGTTCACTTAGCATAATGCTCTCCAGGACCATCTAAGCTGTCACAAAGGGTAAGATTTCCTTCTTATGGCCAAATAGTACTCCATTGTGTAAATATGCCACAGCTTTTTTATCCACTCATCTACTAATGGACACTTGGGCTGCTTCCATATCTTGGCTATCGAAAATAAGGCCGAATGAACACAGGAGTACTTATGTTCTTTTTTTTGGTGCTTCAACTGCTGTTTATCAAAATACAGGTAGGCTCTATAGCAACAGGCCTGGAGGCAGCTGAAGTGGGGAAAATGGAAGGTGGAAGGGGGAGTGTCTGCAGTGACAGCTGAGTCTAGTGCAGGAACAGATGTGCACAACCAGGTGGGAGTGGGGGAGGCTGACGGGGTTGGAGAAGCAAGTGAAGGCCAGGGCTGGAGTCTGCTGACACTGGAACAAGTGCCCTCTCTAGCTGGCTGTCTCCTGACCCCAGGCTAGGCTTGGGCGTTCTCTGAGTGTACATTTCAACAGGAACTGGAAGGACTGCACAAAGGAGAAGAACTGCTGCCCTCTATGTTAAGCTCTGGAACCTCTGGCCCTGCACCCCTGACTCTCTTGCTTGGGTGGGGCCATAAGATGGGCAGTCTAGCTCTGGTCTACCTCACGTGAGCGGGGTCTTAAAAGTAGCCATGTTTTACAGAGGCATTAATCTTCCTCCCTGGTGTCCCAGCCCATCAGTGCCACACTACAGCCCTAAGTGAGCACTCACTACAAGTATTGCTGGCCTGATGGATGGGTTGGGGGAAAGCGATGGGACGGGGGTTGGAGGGGCTCTGGGGCCCATCATGGCACAGGCACTACACATATGGTGTTGGTGAAGCCAGAGTCAAGAAGCCGCCCAGTCAGAACAATGACTACATCTCCCTTCTTGAAGAAGCCTCGGGCCTTGCCAACACTCATGGCCAAGTTTACCCGGAGGTCCATGCCCTCAGCTCAGGCCTCCTGAGCTGGGTCCTTACACACCATGGGGAAGATGCCATAGTACAGGTAGGCCTGGTGAGCTGTCTAGTGATTATAGGTCACAGAAATAATGGGGACATGGGGGTGGTACCTGGCCACCTTGTGAGCAGACCTGCCAGACTTGGTGAGGATGATTATGGCCCCACTGCAGCACCTGAAGGAGGCCTCCATGGTGCCCACAGAGGCAGCTTCTGTGGGGTCACCAGTAATGGGCGCCAGGCGGCAGAGTTCCTCAAATAATTGCAAGTGGTAGATGGCGACATCTACCTCATGGGCAATCGGGTGCTGCATGCGCACAGCCTCTAGGGGGCAGTCCCCTTTGGCTGTCTCCTCAGATAGTATGGTGCAGTCGGCTCCATCCAGGATGGCACTGGCCACATCACTGTCCTCTGCCCAGGTGGGATGGGGCTTCTTGATCATGCTCTCCAGCATCTGCGTGGCACAGGTGACACAGGCTTCCTGGCTCAGCTGCACTGCCCAATCATCATCTTTTGAGCAAGGAAGACCTTCTCTGCGGGAATCTCAATGCCTAGACCACCACAAGCCACCATGATCCCACAACTGGTTTCCAAGATCTCATCAAACCTCCGAACCCCGTCATGATTCTCAATTTTGCTGATTATCTTTATGTTCTTTCCTTTTTCTCCCAGGACCTTCCTGACTTCATGAACATCAGATGCCTTACAGATGAAAGATGCAAATACCATATCTACATCCATTGTGTAAATGTATCATAGCTTTGTTACCCACTTATCTACTGATGGACACTTGGCCTGCTTCCATACCTTGGCTATTGTAAATTAGGCTGAAATGAACATAGGGGTACTTAATGTTCTTTTGAATTAGTGTTTAGGGTTCCTTTGGATATAATCCCAGAGGTGAGATCGCTGGGTTAAAAGGCAGATCCATTTTTAGTTTTTTGAGGTACCTCCATACCGCTTTCCACAGTGGCTGCACCAGTCTGCATTCCCACCAACAGTGCATGAGGGTTCCCCTTTCTCCACATCCTCACCAGCACTTGTTGTTTGCTGATTTATTGATGGTAGCCATTCTGATAGGTGGGAAATGGTACCTCATTGTGGTTTTAATTTGCATCTCTCTGATGATTAGTGGCATTGAGCATCTTTTCAAATGTGTACTGGTCATCTGTATGTCCTCTTTGGAGAAGTGTCTATTTAGGTCCTTTGCCCATTTTTTAATTGGTTTGTTTTTATGGTGTTGAGTTATTTAAGTTCTTTATAAATCTTGGATATTAAGCCCTTACCAGATGTATCAGCAAATTATGTTCTCCCATTCAGTGAGTATTGTCTTTTCATTTTGTTAATTTTCCTTTGCCATACAAAACTTTTTAGTTTGACATAGTCCCATCGGTTTATTTTTTCTTTTCCCTTGTAATTAATCAAACATCTTTTGAGGATGGCAAAATAAATTCATCACCTTGAATACTGCTTACTACAAAAAAGCAGCGAGAACCTATGAAATCTGCCTGAGAATGAGTCCATTCCTAGTTACCTAGGTAGTGACACAGGGAAGACAGCAGGATAGGAAACTGCAGGAATTGGTCCCTCTGGCAAAACTACTGAACTGTGCTGTCCAGGAATCCTGGGTCTAGGACAACACTTGCAGCATCCAGAGGAGTGCAATGGAGAGGCCAGTTGATTTCTATTGGTTTCCCCTTGCAAGCAGTAGCAGCTCTGATCTCCCATCCCTCACACTGGCAGCCAGCTGTGGGGACAGCAGCAGGGTTTCCGGAGCTGCCCCCTGAGGCCAGGATGGACAATAAAGACCTTTCCTCCAAAAACAGGTGTTCTGGGTTCTCATTGCTGGCTGCTGCTTTTGCAGGTTGAGAAGCCTGCTGGCCACTGTTTAACCACCATAAGCTGAAGTGGTTTCCCAACCAGAAGGGAATTTAAAGAAATAGGACCTATTTCTTTTGCCCTTCTTGGGAGCCAGACATTTAAGGAAATCTCTGTCAGTTTGTTAGTGGAGAGAGACGCGAGTCAGGGGCCCTCCTGAGCTAGTTCCTCAGTTCCTGTCTGGCTTGCAAGAGATGAATTCAAGCAAGAGACCATGCATAGTGGAAATGAAGTAGCAGGTTTATTAATGAAACGCACATGAGCAGGAAGCTGTGAGCAGGAAGCTGTAAGCAGGCACCTGGCTAGTCTGAATGCTCTGTGTATGGAAGAAATGAAGTTGTTAGTAAAGTTTGGTCTATACACTTGATCCGTGGCTCCAAGTGGGCACCCAACTAGTCTCAGTGCACTGACTACTGGAGTTCAGGGGTTGTATACCTTAATCAGTTCTTAGGTTCCCCCTTTTAAACCTTGGGAATAATGTACAGCTACAAAGGCTTTCTTTCTCAGCTAGTAAAGGCTTTTTGTCTTAGTTGGTGAAATTGCTACAGAGACTGCCTTTCCCAGCACAGACTCCTCTCCTCCTGCGCTATCTCTGCTTATGATATTCGAAATGCCAGCAAGCTTATCGGATCAGGCTCAGGACTGCTGATTTAATTGGTGAGACTTGTCTCCCTCCTCCTCCCTGCCTTAGTTTACTACCTATCCTCCCTGATAAGTTCACTGGCTTAATGCAGACAATGGAAGAGAAACTTCAGTGGCCGCACGCAAAAAACACACGCTTTCTCTCTTGGTGAGAAAATGCTCCAGCACCAAGGCCCGTTCTCACGAGGCTAAGTGTGGGTCAAAAGACTGCACGCAGGAGACTGCCCTTCCCGATGCAAACCACCCACCAGGTGTGCACCCGCCAGCAGGGTTTCTCCTCGCGGAGCCCTTCAGCTTGGCCAGAAGAGGTGCTGCAGCTCTCCTCTCTTCTGGGTGGTGCCTGCATATTGTGTGAAACCAGCCAGAAACAGGCCCTAGTGTTTCCCTCCTCAGTCAACTGACTGTAGGGCACTCCCCTGCAGGAAAATGCACCCTAAGCACAGCTGGGAAAGGGAGGGCAGTGTAACAGGGTGGGGGCCACTTCCCTGTGCAACCGAACCTGTGCCTGCAGGGCCTGCTTGAGCCCAGTCTTCTGTACCCACTTCCCTGTGGTGATGGCAAGTGGGTCAGAGAACACTCACCACACGATGGGCAGCTTAGATCGCATGGTAATGTGGTGGCCTGTGGTTAAGTGTTCAGTCAACCAACAGCTGTTTCTCAAAAAGAAGGGAGTTATCCAGAGGATGGAGGGCTCTGCTCTGAAATACTAAGGGCAGCAGCTGTAATTCCCTACAGCGGTCTGCCAAAGGCTCCAAACAGCATCCTGTCTGTCACTGACCTTCCAACACCAGTGAGTCTGCCGGATCACAAGACCCAAGGGCAGAGCAGCCTGCACGCAGCCTGAGGCATTCTCTTACAGAGCATTCTCTCGTTCCGCACCCACTCATTCGGTAAGTGGGTCACAGTAACACACCCACAGGAAGAATATGTTAACTCCACAATCCAGAGGCCACTAGGCATTGTGCCTCCTTTTGGGTTGTTGGAGGGGCCAGATGCAACCACCTCCCCTTCACTTCAACAAGCCCCACACCACTGGCTCCCTAGAAATTTCATAGGAAGGTCCCTGAATTCTTGTCAGATTTATTTTCCATTCTCTGGCACACAATTGTTTCAATAACAAGTCTAGGACAGTTGCTACTTCTTGCTCACGAGGTCCAAATAGCATAATGTTGTCACTGCAGTGGACAGTGTGCTACCTTGTGGAAGGGAGTGGGGGTCAAGAGCCCTGTGACCTCAATGATGACACGGGCTGGAGAGCTGACGGTCCCCTGGGACCGGACAGTGGAGGTGTACTGCTGGCCTCGCCAGCCCAAAGCAAACTGCTTCTGGCGGTCTTTACTGACAGGGATGCAGAAACTGGCGTTTGCCAGAGCAATTGCTACAGAGCAGATATGAGGGGATGTCGATTTGCTCAAGTAACAAAACTGCCTCTGGAAGAGCTGCAATTAGAGTCACCACCAGGTGAAGTTGAAGATGGTCCCCTGTCCTCTTCCAGATCCATCTTTTTTTCTGCTCAAATAAGGGAGCTGAACAGAGATGGAATGGGACTCACGGCCCCTGCATCTATCAGGTCTTAGATGGTGGCTCTAGTCCCTGCAATCCCTCCAGGAATGCAGCACTGCCTCTGCTTCACTGTTTCCTAGACACAGGCAGTCTGAGTAGGGCTTCCCCTCGCCCTTCCCCACAGGGAACCACTGTGGGACTCTGCCAGTGGCTGAGTGCGTCTGTTCCAACGATGCATTCCAGGCCTGGGCAGAGTTGCAGGGCCTGGGGACCCACTGTGTGACAGACCTGGGCTAAAACTCCACCTATCACCTGACTTCCTTCTGTGCCTGGGGAGCCTGTATCCCTGAAACATCTGCCTCCTTCTCCCCAATGCACAGCCGCCCTTGGCACCATGCCAGAGGTCCCTCTGGGAGCAGGATGTGACACTATTAGTTTTGGTGGCATACAAGGGTCCTTCCCCCAGGGGTCCCAGCTTCCTGGTCACTCAAGAGGCTCTGAGTCTGTAAATTGGTTCCAGGTTGGGAACCAACTGAGGGCCATGGCTGCTCCTGTAGCTCAGGTGAGATGTGTACTCCCTTGGCCTGGGCCCTTCTGCAAACAGAGTAGGTGAGCACTGAGGAGCGGGCCCTCTGCTTCTCACAGGGCAGGGCACAGGGCCTCCAGCCAGTGGCACAGAGGTCAGAGGAGGCTGCCGGCTGTTCCACAACGCTGCCCCTGGGGGCAGCCACCCCCAGCCATCTTTGCTGATGAAGTGCTGCCACTCAGTCCCACCCCCAGGGTCCAGTGATCCCCACTGCACTGAAGGGTCCCAGCTCAGTGGCAGCAGCTCCCCTAATTTCTAGCCTACACAGAGGAACAACCACACAGCTCTTCCAGGGTGGTGGGGCTCCCCTCACAGCCACGGTGAAAAGAGTATCTCTGGACCCTGCCAAAGCACGAGCAGGTCTCAAGTGTAAGTCCACTCTGCCACTCCAATTACCCTCAGCCCCGATCCTTCCTGTGGAGTAACGCAGGCGGCCCTGCATCTCAGACTTGGTCTAGTGTACGCCACCTTTCAGTCCACATCTCAGCCAACCAGGCAAACCCTTCCAGCTACAGCACTGGGTCCAGACTCTAGGCTTAGTGGTCCCACTGCAGCAAATCCAGCCTGACCCAACTTGATGTTTCTTTTACTGCGCCCCACACCTGTGCTCTCCACCCCTGTACATTCTCCAGATGTCTGTGTACACTGGAAAAGCCATGCAGTTCCTTTGAGTGTAGCACACCCCTGTGCCTCATCTCTTTGGATCTGCTGGGACCAGGTCTAGCAGCACATACAGAAGCAAATATGATGGTGGGGGGCACCCTGGGGAGAGTCAGCAGTGTCTTACAAGGAAATTACCCCAAGGAAGGACATCAGAGAATCCACGGGCAAAGCACAGGTAATCTTAGATGGGAGTGCAGGGAGGGCTGCTTCTCCCAGTAGAGGAGACTCATCAGAATTTAGGGGTTCAGTATCCCAGTCTCATGAGGACTTCCCCATACATCTACAACCCCATGTTCAGGGCCTCATTTCTTTCCAGCAACACCCTCGGTCCCACAGCAGACACCATGCATGGGAGGGGTTTCTACCTGCACAGCTGCCCAGGTGATCACAGCATGTTGCTCTGGGTTTCTTTCAGGGCACACACAAAACGTGTAGGTCATGTAGGCGGCACCCTGAGCTCAGCCTTCCCTTCCCAGTGAAGTGAGGAGCAGCCAGTGATCTCACTAATGCCCATTAGCTTGACAGAAAAGCTGTCTGGTATGGAATACACAGCCAGTCAGAACCTTGCCTTTCTGAAGTCTAAAGCACTGTGTGCTGACATTTGGGCATCTCTAATGTCACATCATGCTGTGTCTCTCGGTGGCCCCATACCACTGGAAATAGCGTTATCAGTGGCTTTAAATCTCATCAGAGTAGAGCCCTGGCTGGTGTGGCTCAGTGGATTGAGCAC
>PVJI01008828.1:0-68703 GCA_004026765.1 Micronycteris hirsuta
CTTGTTTCTTCATTCTTTTCTGGTTGGATGTTTTTTTCTTTCTGCTGGTCCACTCTGTTGATTTGAGTCCCAGTTTCCTTCTTATCTCTATTGGTTCCCTGCAGATCTCTCCTCATTTGTTCCAGCAATTTCGATAATTTTTCATCGAATTCTGAAAGCATCCTTATTACAAGGGTTTTAAACTGTGCATCTGATAGGTCAGCTATCTCTTGTTTGGTGAGCTCTGGAGCTTTGATCTGTTCCTTTCTTTGGGCCATTTTTTTTCCCTCGTGAGCCTGTTACTGTAAGGAGGGCGGAGCCTTGGGGTTCCCCTGTGCAGGGAGACTCACAGTCGCTGTATTGTTACGTAGCCTGTGGGGGTGGGACCTGAGCGCACAATGGCGCCTTCTCCGCATCCACACCGCCTCCTGCAAGTGATTTGAGCCCCTCTGAGCTAGCTCCGGGGGTCACTCCGGGGTCAGTGGACGGGCTGCACAGCTCCAATCCCCCGCGGATCTCCCCAGCGAACTCTCCTGTGAGGCTGGGAGTTCCTCCCGCGGCTGGCTCCACCCCCACCGGTGCTCTCAATCTGCGCAGATGGGTTACGCCCTGCTTTCTCTCCCGGTCCGTCTGCATGAGAATACAGACCTGCCCGGTCCACCAGTCTTGGCCCGCTGGGTCCGGATGGGCCGGGCGCTGGCCGCGCTTCGGTTAGGCACTCCCGCTCGGTGTGCTGCAGCCCCGCGGAAACCGCCCCTCCAACCGCGGTCCTGCCGCCTGTTCACCAGCTCCCCTCGGGGTCGCTGAGCACTCTCCCTCCGCCCTGCTCCTCCCCGCTCAACAGACTGGACGAATGTATCTTCTTTAATTCTTTGATTGTCAGACTTCCTCTCAATAGGATTTTCTGTCAGATCTGGCTGTTTTTGGTTGTATAAATTTCTGATTTTTTTCCTTGTTTGGTTGTGTGAGGCGGCACGGCGCCTTCACCTATGCGGCCATCTTAGGAAGTCTCCTAAATGTCAGTCTTGAAAATAAAACATTATAGTAGAGCCCTGGCTGGTGTAGCTCAGTGGATTGAGTGTGGGCTGGGAATCAGAGGGTCCTGGTTCGATTCCCCGTCAGGGCACATGCCTGGGTTGCGGGCCAGGTACCCAGTGATGGCTATGTGGGAGGCAACCATACATTGCTGTTTCTCTCCCTCTCTGTCTCCCTCCCTTCCCCTCTCTCTAAAATGAATGGATAAAATCTTAAAAAAAAAAAGAACATTACAGTAGAGCATTTTTTATCCAGTTATTTATTTTTGCCCTCCTAAATAAAAACATAGACATTTAACAATGTAAAATTCATAATGTTTAAGCATGCAATCGAAAAGTATTCAGACATGGGAAAAAGCAACAAAATGTGATCCAAAAGCAGGAGAAAAATGAGTCAACAGAAACTGACTCAGAAATAAACAAGATGCAGAAGGCGCTCACAGGCAGCTAGAACTCCCCAGTATGCCTCCCCCCGGGCTGGACAGTTTCATGTGCCTTACTGTGTGTTAAAACACACCTCCTTTTGATCCCACATGATCTAACTGAAGGCCCTTCCACAGGCTGTAGATATAACTCATCAGATCCCCATATTTGGCTGTGTTCATATTTCTAGTTGTGCTTGTAGAAACCCAAGTAAATGTGACTACTGATTTTTATATTTTTCAACAGCACTGTGTTGCCCACGTACCTCTCCAGGGATCTAATGTGGAAACCATCAGGGACGTTGGAGATGAAGAACTGAATGTGGTGTCTGGTGGTTCCCCAGCTGAGCTAGTCGATGTGTCTGGAGCAGTCCCTGAAGTCACAAGCATTTGTGGAGACCCCTTTTCCCCAAGAGTTCATGCCCCTTTGAACTGTTACCCTGAGCAGGTCTGGCTGGTTAATAATAATAATAATAATAATAATAATAATAATAATAATAATAAATTGGCTTTATTGACTGTGCCAGGCAGTGACTAATTAGATATTACAGCATAATATTGTGAAGACACTAAGATTTCCAGAACAATCTGTTATTCTGTCTCATTTCTGCATTGATACAATATTTCCACCCAAACCTTGTTTTCTCATTTTAGATCCTAGAATACTGATACTGCAAAACGAACTTGAGTGACCCCTTTGCGCCACCTGTTGTTTTCCATAGGCAGTTGTAGTGAGAGTCAGCATACATACCGGTTAGTGGAATAAGTGAAAACCCACGGAAGTCGTTACTGGGGGTGCTCCAGACACCCGCCAGGGTCTGGGACTTGGTGTCTGACGCTCGTTCTGCTCACTTCTATGCTTAAATTCCCCACTGTGTGTGACCAGCGTGTGACTCTACTGGTTTATTGGAGAGGTCTCCTCTAATAAAGCCGCCAGTGTGAAAAGACACAAACGTGCGTGACTCTCTTTCCAGACGCTCCCTAGCTCAGGACAACGGCACTCAGCTTAGCACTCCCTGAAGTTAACCTCCCAGCACCACTTTCCTTTGGTGTGGTGGAGACTGACAGTGAGCAGGGTTACCGCGAGCACAGAAAGAGGCGGGGCCGCGGGCGGGGGCGCGGGGCCGTGGCGGGGGCGCGGGGCCGTGGCGGGGGCGGGGCCAAGGGCTGGTGGGCGGCCGCTGTTCACTCTCCTGGTGCTGATCCGCACAGAGGCCGCTCGTGGCCACCTAGCGCACCCGGGGTCCCGGAAGAGAGGCGCGGGGCTCGGAGAAACCTCCGGAAAAGACGAGGAGCGCTGACAGGTCGCGCCCGCTATGACTCCGGCGGCTGCGGTTCCCGCCGGCGACCGCGCGCCCGCAGCCTTGGGAGCGCAGCCGGGCTCCCGGGAGGCCGCGCTTTGAGGCTCCAGGGCCTCCGCCCGCCGCTGCCGCGCCGGAGAGACACTGGGCCCGCGCTTGCCTGCCAGCCCCGCGCTCTACGGCCCACCTCTGCTCACGTCCTCCGCTGCCGGCCGCCATGGCCTTCGCCGCCCCGGAGAGCGCGGGCTCAGAGCGCAGGCGGCCGCCGCGGCACCCGGCGCTGCGCGGGCTGCTGCTGCTCTGCCTGTGGCTGCCGAGCGGTCGCGCGGCCGGGCCGCCCCCCGCGCCGCTGTCCGAGCTGCACGCGCAGCTCTCCGGCGTGGAGCAGCTCCTGGAGGACTTCCGCCGGCAGCTGCAGCAGGAGCGGCCGCAGGAGGAGCTGGAGCTGGAGCTGCGCGCCGGCGGCGGTCCCCAGCAGAGCTGTCCCGGCACGGGCGGCGGCCGCTACAGCGTCATGTCCGACGCCATCATCCGCATCAAGGACTCCATCGCAGCCGGCGCCAGCTTCCTGCGGGCGCCGGCGGCCGTGCGGGACTGGCGGCAGTGCGTGGCGGCCTGCTGCTCCGAGCCGCGCTGCTCCGTGGCGGTGGTGGAGCTGCCCCGGCGGCCCGCGCCCCCGGCGCTCGGATGTTACCTCTTCAACTGCACCGCGAGCGGCCGCAGTGTCTGCAGGTTCGCGCTGCACCGGGGCTACAGCAGCTACAGCCTCAGCCGCGCCCTGGAAGGGCGGCAAGACCTGGAAGCTGGCGTCCTGGCCACCGCCCGGGCCTCGCCTCGACTGGGTAAGCTGGCCAGAGACCGAGGCTGGGGCCAGACCGCTTGGGCCCTGTTGTCCTTGCACCAGTTGGGTGACTGCCTCTGGAAGACTCGCCTGGCCATGACCTCTGGGCCCTCCACGGCCAAGTCAGAAATGAAACATCCTTGTTCCAAGTTATCTTAGTTGCGGGCATCCAGAGGAGTGGCTTTGATTTCTCAGTCTTAGGGATGGTTTCTGAAAAACCCCTGTAGATTGGGCAGAAGCAGGCACGCTGGGCTGGTTTTGCAGTTTTTCTACACGTGGTGATAGAGGCTGATCTGAGGATTCACGGAAATTCATTTTAAAGGAGAAAATCACAGAAAGAAAAATCATACAGCCTCCCCCAAAACCGTTTATTTTAATCTCAGGTTTTAATAGGGTGTGGTTTGTGTCAAGTAATTGCAAAAGCAAAATCTAGTTACGGATTACTCATAACACACCTTTATTGTTTTGACTCTCGTGACTCAGGGTTCCACCTGTAGTTGCTTTCATCCGATAAGAATGGGGAAGAGCACCTGTCGGGTGTTTCTGAAGTGGGTCCGTCTTATTTCCAAGGACTGGCGTTCCCCTTCATAGAGTGAAAAGAAGGGACTTGATTTAGTTGAAAATAAGAACGTTTAGGGCATATTACCCCACTTTTTTTTTTTAAAGAGCTAAAATCATGCTTTTTAAGGGATAGTTTTACTTTCTGCAGATGTTCAGAAGGAGAGAATCAAGACACATAAAAAGAGGCACAGGGTGTAGTAGTATGAGATCAAGGTCACCGAGGGACTAAAGCCTTGACTGTGGTCGGCTCAGTGTTTGATCACACTCTCGCTGTTTGGTTCAAGATGAGGTGAGCAGACTCAGTAGGTTTGGAAATCTGGAGTCCCCCTGCCCTGCAGGGCCAATGGGAAGGGTCTGGAAATCCGTGCCTGATGCCCTACCCACTTCCACCAAAGAGGAGGCTCAGATCCCTTGTCACGGGAGCAGACATGGAAGGTCACTCAGTGACTTCCTCACCCTAGAGGCAGACACTGGGAAGGACCCCACGTTTTTCCCTGAAGGGGGCAGGAGGCACTTTTGCTTGGACCCCCACCAGCATCCCTGAACCAAGCCCAAGGACAATATACATGTATCCTTCTTCTCTGTGCAAAGGCAAACTCAAAAATCCCAACAGCAGAAAACCAAAATCCCTTTTCCACATTTGCACAAAACCGACAGTATCATCAGCCCAGGAGGAGAAAGACTAGCACAGTACTCACTAAAAAAGATGATAATCACATTGAGGTTATGGATCATTTTTTTTTTTCTAATGTGTTGCAATTTTTAAAAACATGATTTAAAAAATGATGGGATTTCACCTGTATTACCCAAGCCTCTTTTTCAGTCTGGCTCCACTTCTGTCACTTGACTGCAGGAGGCCCTACTAAGGTCTCAGCCTCCGCTCTGTCGCCTGTGCCCCCACAGTACAGATCCAGATGGCAGACCCTCTTCCTTGTCGGGAAGGCCATGTCTACAGCAGTGTGTTATAAACCAGATTAGTTGACAGTGTCATTATTCTCTGTGTAAAATGCCAGTTGATCTGCCCCACCAAAATTGGTGTGTCTTTTCTCTGTAGATCTTACCAAGTAGGTTTAGTTTTTAAAAGAAGTCAATAATATTACCATAGTACTTAACATGGGTTTATTACATTTTTATGACACATTCAAAATTACTTTTATCTTGTGGTTCATCAGTAAGTCAAATATTTTTAAATGTAGCATACTCCTTTCCTCTTCTTATCATCACTTGTTTATTTTTTAAAGGCCTGTTACTGGGTAGATAAGCTCTGGCTGATTTTAAAATACATTGCACAGTGTAATTTGCCTGGACTTGAACTCAGGGGGAAATGTCTCTTTGTTGTTTCAAGCACAACAGAGATCAATTTACAGGATATGAGGGCTTCACTGTGCTCTTAAATCCTGTCTTAAAGCTCACCTTGAGGAAAGTAAATAAAAGATGATGTTTTTCTTCCAGCAAGGCAAGATTAATTAGTTTTAAAATACGTGGGCTATTTCAGCACTTACCTGCTTCTTGAAATCTTTGGGGTTAAATCTTTGAGGTTTTAAATGTGTGTGTGTGTGTGTGTGTAGACGTATATACATTATTAGCATCCGTTGGTATTTATAGCATATAGTTACTTATATTTCAGCTTCTCTGCTTACAAATAGTATTTTAAGATACATTTCAATGCAAATAGCTGATAATCCTAATATCTTACTGCAGAATTATATGATGCATTCCAAAATTATAAAGTGGTAAACTGTTGTGTGGAAAGCCAGAACCAAAGGAGGGTTCTCTGTAAATGTCTATAGAAGGGCCCATCAGTAATGCAGTTGTTACATCTCTTTTTACCTAGGAGAAGCAGAATAAAAATATCAGGCTTGGGCCCTGGCTGGTGTGGCTCAGTGGACTGAGCGCGAGCTGCAAACCAAAAAGTCACCAGTTCGATTCCCAGTCAGGACACATGCCTGGGTTGCGGGCCAGGTCCCCAGTGGGGGCCATGTGAGAGGCAACCACACATTGATGTTTCTCTCCCTCTCTTTCTCTCTCCCTTCCCCACTTTCTAAAAATAAAAAATAAATTATTTTTAAAAAAAGATATCAGGCTTGGATCTTTGCTCAGAGGTGGAAAAAGTCGGAACGAATTTCTTAAGCAGTGGCTTATTAAAATCTGAATTATGGTCCTCATTGTTTTAAAGGACTCTAAAGATGGGGCTCATTAGGTTCTCAGTAGACATTCAAGTGCGCTTATTCCTTGTAACATGTTCATTAAAAAAGGCATCTCCCTTTGAGGCTGGCAGCGGCCTCCTCATTCAGAAAAGTTGCAGCTCAAAGCCCTGCAGGCCCCTCACATAAAGCCCCTGTTTCTGGGCCTTGAGAGAATCACTAGTTGAGAAGATAGGGCTGGACAGGTAGGTCTCTAAACACCCAAAAGGGAATGGTAACTTGCTGGAGGATTTTTAGATTAGCTTTCCAGAAGCATCGTTCCAGCTGCAACGTGTCAAGAGCGACTACCTGTTGTTGCCCCTTGGGAAACTACTAGGGTTGCAGCTGGCCCCACACGTCAGGCACTGGGACGTGTAGGTCCCACAGAAGTTTGCTTAGGAGACAGATTTGGTGGCAGAGGAAGAAAGGCAGCACCTGACTTCCAACATTGTTAAGACTAAGTCAAGGAGGAGCTAGTCCAGGCCAGCATTTGGACCAGAGCTTTGGCACTGGAGGACGGAAGAAATAGTAGATACCAAAAAGGGTGTATATCATCCTGTAGAGTTTGTGTTTCGAGTGATACTACTAAATTTCTTTAAAATATACCTGCACTTGTGTATACTTACTAATAAGAAGCTTAAATCAATTAAAAGAGTCACAACTCTGCTCTTAGCAATGCAGCTTCTCCCATCAGTCATCATTGAAACAGCTGTCAGTTAATTATTATTATTTAAGTGAACATAGCCCTGCCTGGTGTGGCTCAGTGGATTGAGCCCTGGCCTTTGAACTGAAAGGTCACTGGTTCAGTTCCCAGTCAGTGGGTTGTGGACCAGGTCCCCAGTTGGGGGTGTGTGAGAGGCAACCAATCCCTATTTCTCTTGCTCATTGATGTTTCTCTCTTTCGCCCTCCCTTCCTCTCTCTCTGAAAATAAATAAAATCTTTAAAAAAATATTTAAGTGAATATAATTAGCCTTAAACTATTTAGTTCCATTCTAGGTCACAGGTAAATATTATGCATACTTGTTTTGCTTTTGTGGGACGACTCAAAACTCAGTGTGCTGGCTTCTGTTATAAAAATTCATTTATCAGAAGCTGTGAACTCCGGCTTTCCTAGATGAAAAACTAGGCTCCAGAAAATTTCATGCAGGCTTTACTTTGTATGGGTCCAAGAACTTGTCTTAACTTTCCAATGTACTTTATTTCCCATCCATTGGACACTTTATGTCACTCCTGTTTTAAAAACTCAAGAATAAGAAAAATCTATATCCGAGGTGGACTTAGTTTTGTTTAAGGTTTGTTTCAAGAATTTTTGTTATAAATTCATTTAACAGAACTTGGAACATAAGTGGTTTAAAAATTAAGTGAAAATTTCACTCTGGAGAATAAAACTACTTCAGATGGACACGTTGGAGGGCCTAGTTCCCTGCCGTATACCCACAAGCTTATTCTTGCTCATACCTGACACGCCACACTTGTTCTCCTGCATGTATTACAGCTAAATTCCGTAGTTATAATTTTATTTATTATGTAAAGAAAATGCAATGAAAATCAATAAGAAAATAACTTTCGGTTGCTAGATATTTTCTTAGCAGCTCTTTGCTGGACTACCTCTATCCTAGCAAACAAGACACCTCTTAATTAGAAAACGTAGGGAATCATCTCTCCTGTGGATTATTTTCTTTCACAGAAAAGGACGAGCCTCCCCTTAGCAAGGCCGGGCGTGATGTGGTTCTGCGTCTGCCCACAGACGAGGTGACTTTGGATGGCCGTGAGAGCACAGATGACCACGCCATCGTCCGGTATGAGTGGGCACTGCTGCAGGGTGACCCGTCGGTGGACGTGAAGGTAATTATTATCTTTCTTCATTGTCACGAAAACTGATGTTTTCAGTGAAGTGGTCTTTGGTAATGTCCTTCCACTTATGTTTCCGAAAGGCCTGTCAACTAGCAGAAAATGTGTAAAATGGAGAAGGTATAAAAGTGATTGTCCACCAAATGGTTTAGTCTACGAATTTACTTTTCTACTGAGTAAACAGCGATCCTCATCATTTGTTCTGAAGCTTACCTTGTTCTTGCTGCTTTTTTGTTGACTTCTCCAGAATACAAAAAAGCTTTGGTGAAAAAGACTCATGCTTTATTTTAATGACTCGGATTACTGTTTACATTTTTTATTTCTTCTTTTCTTTGTTTAAGATCCAGGGAGAAAATTTGAAAAATAGAAAGGAACACATTATAATGAACTCATTTTTCACACGATCCAGAAAGCAATCATCTTACCTAGCAGTCAGGCTTGCTTGAGATCATTGAGTGACTAAGTGAGCATGTTCCACCCTGATTTTCATCAGGCTCCTCTGGGCCAGGCTGCAGTTGCTGTGGGTAGGAATGAGCCCCTTGTTGGCAGCTGCAGACACACCCTGGAGTCTTGAGTCCTGAAGCTTGTTGTTAATCTCATCAGGACAGCTTCTGGTTAGCAGTATTTCCTGGTTTGGGCAGATAAACTCCATCCAAACCACTTTAGTTAGAGGAAGTAGAAAAAATCTGCATTGGTTTGCCAGGGCTACCACAACAAAGAACCACAGACTCTGTGGCTTAAACGGATACTGTTTATCTTCTCACAGTTATGGAGGGGATAAATCCACAGGTTCCAATGGGGTTGGCTTCTTTTAAAGCCTCTTTTCTTGGCTTGTAGTTGGCTGCCTTTTCCTTCCTGTGTCTTTGCATGATCTTCCCTTTGTGGGGAAACACTGATTTATATTCTCTCAAAACAAAACCAAAAACATTCACCTAGTCCCTCAAGACTGATTTGCATGCACCGATTTACTCAGTGGTTATGTAGTCTTGGAATTTGGCTGGGCCCTTGTTCAGCGTGGTACCCAGCCTCCCGTCCTGGTAAGAGCCCCTGTACGACATCCCTTCAGGCTCTCCCACTCTCTGCCCAGGTATTTCCGGAGATGAACACTCTCAACCTCATACAGTGTCCTATGACGTCTTTAATCAGCTGTAATTATTAGGCAAACAGGGTGTGTCTCCCTGTTACTTCTGTGCATTGGAGCAGAGTCTTCTCTTTGGAAAAGCATTGACTGCATCTTTCTTTTTACAATTTTTTTTTATTGATTGATTTTTTTTAAAGGGGGAGAGAAGGAGGAGAGAGAGAGATAGAGAAAAACAAACATTGATTTATTGTTCAACTTATTTATACATTCATTGATTGATTCTTGTATGTGCCCTGACCAGGAATCGAACCCACGGCCTTAGCATATCAGGCTGATGCTCCACCTAACTGAGCTACCTGGCCAGGGCACATCTTTCTTTATTCTAGGTGACAGTTGCTTAAGTCTTTGAAAAAACTGAATGTCACTACTCGCAATGCTCTACTCGGAACGTAACACCCCCGCTTCTTTCAGATGTCTTCACATGAACTGATGGCTAGACCATACACCCTCCAGTCTCTGCTGGATTTTATCAGAGTCATCTATGCCCTTCTAAAGTCTGGCACCGCTAACTGAACCCCATATGTCAACTGAAGATGTGTGTATCTTCCTGACACAGATGCCACCTCCTGTGATCCAGACGTCTCTACTTCTACTAGTGAAACTTAATTTACATGAACTATGTTAGTAGCGGCGTCATACAGCAGATTCATGTGGCGTTGCCTGTGCGCAGGATTACCTGAAACCTGCTTTATCTTTTACGTAAACGGCTGCCCCGATGACCTCTCCACCTTGGTTGTGTCATTGATTTATTGAACCCGAGGGCAGGACTGTATATTTATCCTTTTCACATATCAACTTCTGGGTTTTCACCTACCATAGAAATCATTTTGAACTTATGGGGTCATCCATCATACTTATTACCCTTCTGTGCATTGTGTCAGCTGTGAAACTGTTCTATGCTTACGGAAATCTTTGAGAACTGAGGTTGGTCAGGAAAGGTTCATGGACACCGTGATCACACCACCAGAGGGCTCCCCCGAGAGGGATGGGCACTTCCGGGTGTATTTGTTCGAGCAGTTAGGGCCTGCCCCTGTTATCATCTAGCTTTTCACCACACTGCTAAAAGCTCTATTCTGTAAATGACGAATTGCACAGACGAGTGTTAAATGAAAATAATGCGAATGATTCAGTATTGTAGTTATTGAGGATATTTATAAAGGAGCAACAAAATTAGATATTTATTATAGGCTTTTAGGGCTGACTGCTGGGCCATCAAGAAGGAAATCTGGACCAATTTCCCAGCCAAGTGCACAATGGTGATGGCAAGTAGCCCTAGATTTATAAAACCACACTTATAAAACCACCATCCAAGTGACAGCATCTGTGGTAGGAGAAACACTGCAACCGAACTGTGACTGTCTTATAATGGAGTATATTCATGAGTGCCCCCAAAGTAAAGTCATCCTGCTGTGACTTCGTCATAATAAAGTGTCACAACTGAGGAGCCACGCAGTGGCAGGCAGTTTAGATGTACCTGTAATCCTCAGAGTGGCCTCTCTAGGAGGTGCCTCCTCCCCATTTTGTACATTAAACGGCCCTAAAAAGCTGTGGAAGACTGAAATGGCAAGGGACTACTGAATGTCTTTCAGCGGAACGCGGGCGGTTGTGGAGCAGATTTTTCAACGTGTGCATTTGTTAACTACAGAAAACAGTTAGTAATGCAAATGATTCTTGCCCACAGAGCAAGTAATTTTTTCATATAGAAATGCATTATCTCCGACTTGTAGAAAAGTGGATTTCAAAGAAGATATTTTAGCACTTGTAGGTATTAATCTATTAATACACTCAGTTCCTCACCTAATAGGTACTAGTAGTAAGCTTGGTTCAGTTTTGCGTTTACCAGCAATTTCATGTCATCATTCCTGACTGCTTATTTCCGTTCCAGTTCTCCTTTGAATTAGTGGAAGACCTTATTGCCTCTCTCTTCGTTTAATGAGTTAAAATCATTGATGCGTGTTCACATTATATGTGTGTGAGATCATGGTTTTGACATTTTGAGAATCTTCCTGAACAGTAATTAGCAACCTTCAAGGGCTACCCCTCTGGTCCCTGTTACCTGGGCAGCCTGAGTTTACACTCCACGATTTCCAACAGGAGAATCGGGACTCTCTGACCAAGTCACTTTTTTCCGAGAAGGGGCTCCAGCTGACTGGAGTATGAATGCACTCCCCACTCAAGCTGTGGAGTGGGGCCAACTGGGAAGGGGTTGGGGCAGGAGGAAGGTCAGCGACAGCCTCACATTGCACCGGTGTTAAGTTACAGCCCGTGTTGGATGTGTTGGATGATCACCCTTCCTTTGAAGCCCCGAGACGATCCCTGCCTCTCAGGGGCTCTCGTTGTGCACTTCCCCCTGAGCACCTGCGCCAGCCCCCCTGGAGTCCTCCTCTCTCATCCCCCGTGGTCCACCATCTGCACAGATGCCTCAGCCCTTCTCTCGTCTCCTGGGGAGAATAGTCAGCCTCCCTTTGCCTTGCAACAGTTTGGGACCAGGTTGTAGGACCGATCTTGTTATGTCCAAATGACCCATCCAGGTACTCAGAAACCAATGAAAACCTGTGAGGTTCTCTCCCTGAGAGGAATTACCCTGCCGCTGTAATGATAACAAAATTTACAGCTAACCTTTTTTAGCGCCTAGCGCATGTCCAGCGCTGTGCTAAGCACCTTACGGTGGGACAGCTCGTGTCCCTGACTTGGTTTCTCCTTTTATGAAGAAAGAATAGAAGAGATGATTCGTCAGAACCAGGAGGCTGACAACTAGATTTTAAAGTTACATATTTCCTGCCCTGGAAAAAGCTATTCCTACCTCCCCTTAACCAAATATTAATCTAGAATACAGTTCTTAAATGCAAGAAGGCATATTTTTTCCTGGTGGTGCATGAGATGACGTTGAGTTTCATGATTATTCAACGTAATACATTTACATCTGAAGTCAGAATGTAAAATATGACATCTAAGAACACGATACAGAGTCCAAGGATGTTCAGGGACGTTCGGACTTCATTTGTTTGTGGATTGATTTGCACTCATCAGATGTGGAAAACTTTCTAACCAAATGGTTTTTGAATACCACATGTAATAGAAGCTTACCAAAATGTGGGTGTTGTTTACACCAATAAGTTCATTATTAAAGTCAAGCCAATTGCACAGTGGCTTGACTGCTCTACATAATCAATTTGTTTAAAGTAAATAGATAGAATATCATCTAAATAGGGACGTGTTTGAGAGTGGAAGGATGTGGTTTCAATAATGACCCCAGGCCCACAGACACAAACTGGGACTTCCCTGAGCAAACAGAAAACTTGATGAAATCCAGGTTTTGTGAGACGGTACGGTCCGAGGTTTCCTGGTCAGCCTTACTTTTAGATTACCCTCAACAGATCAAAGTAGTATTTTAAAACTGAACCTGAGAGAAAAGTTTTGAGAAACGAACTTAAATAGAAACAAGAATATTGACTTCTGCCCTGGCTGTTTTGGCTCAGTGGATTGAATGATGGCCTGGGAACCAAAGGGTCACTGGTTCAATTCCCAGTCAGGGTTGTGGTCCAGGTCCCCAGTGAGGGACATGCAAGAAGCAACCGATTGATATAACTCTCGCACATCGATGTTTCTTTCCCTTTTTCTCTTTCCCTTCCCCTCTCTCTAAAAATAAATAAATGAAATCTTAAAAAAAAAAAAAAAGAACTTAGGTCCTGCTAGCGATAAGATGAAAGAAGTAAGATTCTTTTTCCAGTCACCCCAGTCAGAGAGGCTAGGAGTGCCCCAATAGTGCTTTCTTTCACACTGAACACAAGGAGTAGAGTCTGGACACAAAATGCCTAGGAGGCTGGCTTTTTCCTCTATTTCTTCTATTTCTGTGTTTGTTTTTACACACTGTTAACAGCTAAGTTCGCCTCTCCCCTCCGATTTTGTGCACTGTTTCTTCGTGCTTCTGACTCTTCTTCCTACGTAAGCAGCTCTGCTTATATATCTAAAAGCATTTTACAATTTCAGTATTAAAAAATAATTCTTCTCTGATTGGGTTGAGTTAGAGGCATGAAAGGGAAATGAGGGCAGAGTTGGAGAAAACTGTAAACATATTCTGAAACAATAAAACTGAAGTGAGATTTGGTTGGGTCATAGAAGGGAAGAATGAGTCTGTTTTTCCCTCTGTTCTCTACTTCTAGAGGCTTCTAATCCTGGCCAACTTTAGAAGTGGACCACTGTTTACATGATATGTTTTAAGAGGATTTGAAAAAAATTGAAAGGCTTTAGTCCAAAAATATTTATCCTACTGATTCCTGAAATCTCAATTTGTGCAATTTAATTCTGTCTTAATTACTGCCTTCTTTGGTCCTGTTCTTTTAAAAATGATCCTCTTCTGGGCAGGTTTATATGAGAAATTCTCAACTCTTTTTTTTTTTAACCATTAGAACCTTTATTCTTTTTCTTAGAATGATGTATGATCATTTTCTACATTGGATTGATTTGAAGATACCCATTCCATAATTTATAATAAAATTAAAATTATGCAAAAAATACAAATTAAAAAAAGAAATAATATAAATGCTGCTGATGGTTGTAAAAAATATCAGAAGAAAGGACCAAAAAAATAAATAGTGGCTATTGATGGTTGTCTTAGGGTGGTAAATTATAATTATTTTTCCTTTACTGCCTTTTTAAAATCATCAGCAATATAATGTCATTTATTTTTACTGAAAAAAGAATGGATATTAAAATTATCTTTTCTTTCTGATCAGCAAATCTGTGAGTAGACACCTAGAGGGCGACCAGAGAAATTCCCAATTCTTGAGGAAATTCACTTAACACCTTAATCCAGAATTGAGAAAGATGGATCGGTCAGAATTCTGTTCTTTGTAAAGATGTCCAACTCCATTCATTTGACCATGTGTAACAGGGAAGGTCAGACTGCTGGATTCATTTTGCTTCTCTTTGTGGAACTCTACATCCTATTCGTGATGATGTAGACAGAGAGAGCCCTGAACTGAAGAGCAGAGCCCACACATGTCCACCTGCAGTGCATCTAGGCAGATACAGCACCAGTTCATTTCCTGGCCTCAGGATGGCTGCCTCATTGTCTCCTTCACAATGCGTCTGGCAAGCTGTCTTGTATCACAACAAGGATTATCATGTTAATCAAACCACTGGTAGAGCTCTCGTCCAATTTTGCAAATTAGATAGGCCACACGAGGCCCAGAGCTAGTTGCATTCATTGGTTCAGTGGAGCCTCTCACTGAAGTGTTTCGTACCAGCCACCTCCCCACTCCTTTGTAACTGACGTACACCCAGTTGCCTAGAGACTTTAGGAGCAACTGTTGGGTGGAAAAAATAGTTAGGTATTATTTTGTAGCTAAGTGTATATAATGGTAATGTGTGGCAATAATGGTTATGTAATAATGTGCGTAGGTGTTGTGTAACTTAGTGTGTATAAACAAACCTGTGTTACCTGGCAGTAGATTACCTTCCCGGGAGGTGGAGTTGAGTCGGAACAGCCGGCAGGGTGTACAGTGGCGGTTTAGCAGAGGCCAGACATCAAAGTCTCTGGCAGATCTTGGGCAGAGATGAGAAACTCCTTGTTTTACTGAGTTTACAAATTGGGTATGAGGCATATACTTGTATGTGCAAGTATGTATATATTTATCCTGACTCCTGACATTTTGGAAATGTTTATCAAATACTTTAAATCCTTTTTGTTTTTCCTGACGGACTGGTGGAATGTGAAAACGAGTGGTTAAATATGACCCTGAGGTTCCAAACCACAGCTCTTGCCTTGTTCTAAATCTTATTCATCCGAATCTCTGATCATCTCTGCTTGTTCCCAGACCGCTGCCGCCTTTAGGTCAGCACACTCTGGTCTCTGAGGGTCCGTCGCCCACTCCAGACTCTTCTGAAGTTATCCCCTTGACTTTAGCCTCCTCTCGGCCGGCCTTTCAGGGGGTAGTGAGTACTCGTGTAAGTGGCCCCTGTCTGGTATCCTCTCAGTGCGCCTGGGCCTGAAGATAGTGTAACAGTGTGGCAGTGAATACTGCCTCACACCTCTTTGAAATAAACAGCAGAGGACAGGTGACCTTTTTGGCCAACTCTCTAGCTTAAAGCTTTTGCAGCGAAAGCGATGGGACAGCTTGTAGACTGTTTTACAAATTGGAGATCTCGATTCTGCCCGTGTCAGTGCGTGGCAGTCACTTTACTGGGTTTCCCTGCCCCTGTCTGTAAAACAGGGTGATGCCATTCGGCTTGAGATGAGACTCAAACCAAGGGAGATAGTGGATGTATTTAAGTGTTTACCATACTAAGCTCTTTTTATATTAAACAAATAATTTATATGATATATTTAAGCCCTACATTAAGATTTTTTTACATGGTTATCTCATTTGATCCTCACGAGGCAGGTGCTGTTACTTCCACTTCACAGATGAAGACACTGAGATTTAGATTGGTTAAGTGACGGGTACAAGGTCACACAGCCGGTATGCTGGACACCGGGCTCCATGCCCTCGACCACCTCGCCTGCGGTTCTTCCAGTGTGACACTGGATCACCGGTGTGCCTGTTCTGTGCAGACTCCCGGATGCCACTCTCCAGAGCCACTGACTCAGACTCAGGCTGAGTCCGGAGATCTGCCTGGTGGCATTTGAGCAGTCTGAAGTGTCACAGCCATTGTATCTCATTATACTGCCGCTAAACGGTCATACAGCCTTCTGCTCGTGGGGTTATGGTACTGGCAAATCCTCTAAGGTTATGTGCAGGAGTCCAAAATCTAGGATTTCATAAATAAAAACAGGCAGGTGAGTTTTTTCAAGTCCATTACTGCGTCAATGTAATAGAATGTATAAGGTCAGAGTTCATTGGTAGAGAATAATTTCCAAAGTAATTCATTTAAGTGGAAAGGAATGTCTAAAATGTAGGATATTAAACAGCGTCATTGGGGAGGCTAAAAGAAACAGTCTTTAGATTGAGCATCTAGAAGTGATTCCCAAAATCACACCACAGAACTGGGCCTCGGAAGCTCTTGCTCTCGCCATGGCCAGGAAGCTGCTCTGTTGTGAGGAGAGCAGAGGTTGGGGTGGTGCCGGGTGTAGGGAGTGAACAGACGCTCCTGAGGGTGATCAGCAAGGGACAGCTGGGGGAGCTCGGAGGCGGGACAGAAGCCAGGGAAGTAGGCAGTTCAGAAGGCAAGAGTGGCCAGCACTGTTAAATACAGGAAGAGAGCCAGTGTTATTTTTTTTAAAAAAAGACAAGACTAATAAGTATTGTTGACCTGGATGCTAGGTGACCTTTGCAGGGCCAGTTAGTGAGTTTTTCCAGCACCATTTCAGGGGGTGGGATAAACAGTAAGTGGACAACGACCAAACAGCATGTGCAGCATGGACAGACAGCCCATTCAAGACATTGAGTTGAAATGGAAAGGAAATCATACAGTGGCTAGGGAAGATCTAGGTAGTTTTTATTTGTTGTTGTTTTGTTTGTTTGTTAGATCAAGAGAAACTTGAGCAGAGAGGTCAGAGGGAAAGGGGTCAAGGACCAACGGAGGGTGCAGTGTAAGATGGCGACAGCTCGTCTAGTGACTGGAGAGGAGGGGGCAGCAATGGCACAGATACAGGCACCTGGCGGTGGAGGGTGGAGCCCTAATTGTAACCATAGCCACAGTCCTGATTTTCTTCTTGAAGTAGATGAGGTCAGGGGCCGAGAAGGAGGGGCTCGGTACTGGGGTGGAGCTGGGGAGAGGTACAGGTTTGGGACAGGGACTGTGAGGACGAGAGAAGGACTGCCTGGCAAGGGCTTTATAGCCCAGGTAAAACGGGAAATTGGGAATTCAGAGTTGGGCCAGCCTGCCAAAAGAGCACTTGATTTAGCATCTCACAGCCTTGGACAGGAGGGAAGAGGCAGGTTGTGGGACAGCGACAAGGGTGAGACCGACGTCCAGTCCAGGACGGTGTGAGCCTCCACATCTCGTGTCTCCTAACCAAATGTGATGTTTCCTGTTTGGGTGGCAGGTGCCTGAGTCGGGAACCCTGAAGCTGTCCCACTTGCAGGAAGGAACGTACACCTTTCAGCTCACTGTGACGGACGCCGCCGGGCAGAGGAGCTCCGACAACGTCTCGGTGACCGTGCTGCCCCTGGCCTTGTCCCCAGGAGGTGAGGAGCAGGTCCCTCCCTCACATTCGCAGTGGCCGGCAGAAACCAGACTGCTGTGGAAGGGTGGTATCGGGGTGGCTTCCCACAGGCTAACACTGCATTCCATGGGCTCATTTAAAGAGGGGTGGTGTTGACTGAGACAGTCTCTGCTAAATGTGTGATAACAGAAACGGGCTCCATCGACAATGTTTTGGGCAACGAACGCTGCTGGACTGGGGTGGGAATAGACCATGTGAGCCAGAGACCCATCTTCCCTTGACTCGATTTCGTGAAGGGCTTTTCTGGGAAGCATCTTGTTTCAAGCTGGGTGGCCTGTCTGTTATGTACATTCAAGAGTAAGAAGTACATTTAAGACAAAATATATGAAGTGCATGTGTCAGTATAATAGGACTGTTTAAAAATTTGCGTGGGCCCTTTATGCAAATACACAGCTACATTGGTAGCACAGCCTTCGCTGCCCGTCTTGGGGCTCACGTTCTGTTGCACAGCGTCAACTCATTTATCTCATTTATGACGTGTCTTACTTTCCCCAACGTCTACACTTCTAAGATTAGCTTGTCAAGTTAAAACATGTGAAACCCAGATGCACTGAAGGTCCGGGGACGCTGCAGAGGGAACCCCCGCCTTTCACGGGTGGGGAAGCACCGAGCTGTGTGCATCCGAGGCCCTGGCGTTCAGCCCGCAGACGCGCGGGAGAGTCCGCAGCGCGCAGACGCGGGGCTGGGCGCTGAGCGCGGCCCCCAGACCTGGTCCCCACGCCTGTGCGCGGAACCTGCGCGGACACCAGCCGCGGTAGGTGGTGATTAAGCCAGCAGTTCGAAGAATGAGGAAAGGAAGATTGCAACGTGACTGATTTACTAGCGCTGTTGCTGATCTTGTCTTCCATCAAAGACAGAGAGAAATGCAGGCAGTATTTGTACCTTGAGACTTGGAGTTCTTATTCAAACATTACTGTCATTAAACGTGTGTATTAAAAAAAAATTAAACTCAGACTCACAAAAGGAAGAGGGAAGCGGGTTGACTTTCCAGCGTTTGTTAGTGACCATGTGAAGGGGACATTCAAACGACACTGCGGCCGCCGCAGCCGCCCGAAGGGCAGTGCCGGTTTATCCCCAAACCGCGGTGGCCGCGCAGCTCTGAGGGCATAAGCAAGTTCCCGCACACTTCTGCTGCGTGCACCGGTTGCGTGAGGCAGAATGTGTGACGTGATGGCGGCACCCCAGATCTGGGGCAGCTGTGCTTCCGTTCGCGGATGCGGTCAATAGCTGATTGCCAAGGTCAGGCCGCTGTTCCTTCTGTGCGGTGCAGCCGTGAGCTGCGGCCCTTTGCCCCCACAGACCCGCGCACCTGCAGATCAGGGCGCCAGGGGGCTGCGCGGGCTCGGGCCTGCTGCTGCCGCTTCTCTGTGCGCTGTGTTGGAAACGGAAACGTCTGTACTCGTGTGTCTACTGGGTAAACCGTTTGCTGAATTGGGTGAAAAAAAGAAATGAAGGAGATTTTAGAATCCCAAGGACTTGGCAACCTTGGTGATTTGCCTCCCCCAGGGAATCAGAGCACGAGCAGCATTCGGAATTTGGGGGGCAGACGCTCAGTGCAGCCAAGGTTTAAGCTGACTGTACGGGGAGAGGGGCGAGTGCACGTGGACAGGCCAGGCTTCAGGGGCTGCCCAGGGCAGCTCTGGGACGCAGGGACAGGGAGAGAGCGGAGCCATCAGCCCGGCCGACGCGAGCAGGCCCCGTGGACGTATTGCTGCTGCACACGGCGGGACACTTGGAACAGTCTGAGTGTCTTCACGTGCTGGGCGAGCACCCGGGCCATTGGAAACATGACATTGGCTCCAGCAGTCACTCCCCAGCCTAGGACGCTGGGGCCCCCAGGGCTGTCCTCCTGGGATGGAGTGCAGGCCTGGGCACAGACCGAGTGGAGAGCTGATTCTGGGAGAAAAGTGCTCTCGGGAAGAAGACTGAGAAGCCCTGCCTTCCCTACAGAAAGGAGGCTGGGCTGCGGGCTGGTGGCCTGGGCTGAGCTGTGCGGGGAGGGGGCAGGCGCCAGGAAGGGGGCTAATGCCTGCCTGGACTTGACTTGCTCTTCCCGGTTCCTTTACTCCGGCCCCTTTTACAGGCTCCAGAGGTACGTTGCTGGTTGTGCATTTCTCCAAAAGGATAATAAAATGTATTTGAAGTGGCAGGCAGTTATTGGGATCACTTTTGATTACTGAAAGGCCTCTTGAGTATAGGTCTAAGGTATGTAACTTTATATAGGAAATTAAAAAGGATGCTGTAGTACTGTCCGCCCTCTGGAGCCACTCACCGGTTAGATGGGAATAACACACTATGAATTAAATAAAACACCACACTGAGGCATTGAAAACTAGAGATGGGGATGAAGAGGTATTTCTGTCCCCCTACTGCAAATATTGATCATCTAGTTAATGACCCAGCTGTAATGGTAACCAAGGGTGGCCCCTTCCAGGGTGAACAGACAAGCACATACCTCTGCTGATGTGATAATAACTTGGCATATTTTTGAATAAGGGCTGCATGTTCTCAAGCTTTGGGGAATATAATCCACTCAAAAAGCAAGTCAACAAACACTTCTGATACAATCTGGATTCATGGTCTCCAAATAGGATCCCCCACAAATGGTGAAGACATTTTTAGGGTGGGAAGGAAGACACAAGGATTTATGTTTTATGAATTTTTAATCTTCTTTTCTAAGTTCTCGGTGTATTTTATAACATGCACAGTGTGTTAGCACAGTGGTACCTGCATGTTATTTATAGACGGAAGATGTGTGTTCACCAACATGATATGAATTGGGATGCGTGGTCAAACGTTTAGAGACCACCCATCCAGAAAGATCCAGATAAATTATAAATACGGATCTATCTCCGAAACTACCAAGGAGTAGGCAAAGCTTTGATGTATTCAGGAATTTTACATGTGAACTTAGGAAACTTGAGCAGTAGCTGTGTCCTGCTTGGTGTTCAGAGTCCCCTTCACTTTTCCTCCTAACTCCTGCCTGGTTGACGGAAGCAGATTCTCCTTTTTAGGCCCAAGTTCTCGTCACTACTGTGGGCCCTCAGGAGCCTTAACCAGTCTTTCTTGTCTTACCCTCTTCTTCCTCTTGGACTCCTTTCCGGTCTTTAACTGCCTCCCAGGGGACTAAGCAGCCTGGACTTCGCCTGAGCCTGTTTACCACGCTCGGCCATGTGTCTCAGGGGAGTGACATCAGTGCCACTGCCGCGTGTCCTGAGAGTTCCCTGGTCCATCCGGTCCCTGGGGAATTACAGGGCTCCTTATGTGCTTCTAGCCTGAACTCTTTCATCTGCATTCCTAGTGTCGGGAAGTCCCCCAGCTGTTATGTAGCTGAGTCTAGTAAATTTGGCTTAATCTGGAGCAGGGAATGCCTTTTAAGGAAATACACTGTAGCTTCTTTGCATTGTACTGTGGATTAAAAACTTCTAAGAGCTCCAAAAAAGAGACAGTTTCATTATTTAAAGAAAATAAGTTCATAGCAGCTAGTGTCTAAAGTTGGTTTATTCTTTATTGTACCAAGGGGGTATAGTAGTCAGCAGCTAGGGTTCAAGAGTAAAAACTTAACCCCAGTACAAAGCATTACTTAGGAAACAAGAATGTAAGACATAGCACATATAAAACACAGCCGGACACCCGAGGGCCGTGCAGGGTGTAACCGAGGAGATGATGGGATGAAGGAACCAGCACAGAGGCAGACCCCTGAGTGAGGAGGCCCGGGTCGGGAGGGGGAGGACCGGAGCTGCTGCTGCTCTCCTCCCACCTCGTAGGCAGTGTCGGCTTGGAGAACAGCCCTGAATTGAAGCCCACGGTGATTCCTGAGAATTAAGTCAGGGGGGCCAAGAAGAGCTCTGCCGCCCCCCACCCCCACCCCACCCCCAGTTAAATTTTCCAGAACCTGTTGCTCCAGCTCCGACTACTGGGTGTTCCCTCAGTATCTGCCTGTCTTTACCCACATGCATTTATTTCATCACGCATTTAGTCTCTGTTCGTCTTGACGCGGGGGAAGCCAGCTTTCCTGAGCGCCTGTGACTTGAGTCTTGTTTATAAATAGGATGCTCGAAGGTTTGCTCGCGCTACCACTTCTTTTGTGACGATGGCTGTTGCATTGACATCACACTGGCCTGTGATGGAGTAGAGCAGTGTCCAGACGGGTCTGACGAAGCTTTCTGTCACAACTGTGAGTAAGCTGCACGGCGTTTGGGGGAGAAGGGCTGTCTGTATTCTCACAACGAAATGCAAAGTCAGTGTCGCTCTTTTTCCGCCCGATGTCGGGTGAGACTTTGTGTGAACACACTTTGCCCTAAATTAAGCAGCATTTATTCTGGGTCTCTAATGCTAGTCACAAAGGTCAGATATTCTGTATCGCTGACATTTTTAAGAAATTGTTTTCAGTTTTCCAAAAGATTCTTTACTGTCCTAAAATGTTCAATTAATATAGTCAAACCTCAGTTCTCAAATGCCTTGGTTCTTGAACAATTTGGTTCTTGACCAAGTTGTTCACGGAAAAAAAAATGTCCTGGTTGTCCAACAAAATTCTGGGTCTCGATTCCTTTTGTGCTGACACCTGTGTGATCAGCACATGCCTCTCAGGTGACAAATGGGGGAGATTTCGATTTTTGAACAAGTCGTTTTCGGAATGAATTACCAAGGTTCTGCTATATATGCTTTCAAAAAGTTTAATGAGATAATGTTTTGTATTGATAAAATTGTTAAAGAAAATTTATGATACCCTAGCATGTGGCTAAGTCATCTAAAGAAGTCTTGTGTCATGTACATCAACATGCACCATAAGAGGAAAAGCTGCAGAAAGTTCCTGAAGTGCTGGTCTGAGGAAGGATGATGCCTCTCACAACCTTAGGTTTAAACATTTTGTCTTTGTCAATTTATATGTGCCAGTTAGAAAGTGAATCATTGGAAGAGGAAGCATCACTTGAACACAAGGGAGAGAAGTTTTCATGGGGGCTGTGACATGTCTTAAATGGATAGGTTATTATTCCCAAGTACCCATGATTTCAAATCTACTGCAAATTTAGTGGTTTTACTTGAAGCTCAGAAAAGAAACCCAACAACTAACTAGCTCTTCTATGCTTCAGTGAGCCTGGAGCGGAAGACGGTGACTGCCCAGCCTAGAACCACAGGGCCGGGCAAAGATGCAGCAGGGGGCTTCTTGTTGGAGAAGTCCCCGAAAGCCACCGCCCCAAACAGGCCGCCCACTTTGCCAGACACGGAGAAGAGGAATCATTCCACCTTCTGGGGGCCAAAGATTCAAACTGACCCTGTGATGCCAGGTAAGGACTTGAGACAGGTTCTCTGCAAAGACCCTCATTTTCTGTACTGACACTGGCTGAAAGTGAAGGTTATATTTAAGAGTCAAGGAAATATCTCAAAAGAAAGAAGAGTTAAAATGAAGAATTTAGCCGAGAGAAGAAGAAAAAACACCTGACATTTGCCCTGATTATTTATAGTAAGAAACACTCACTAAATACATCCTTACATTCGTAACTAGATACACAATCCAGAGGTATCAATGTTTATTTGTAAATAAATTAAAGTTAGAAAGTTTTTTATTTTTAATCCTCACATGAGAACATGCTTATTGATTTTAGACAGAGGGGAAGGGACAGAAAGAGAGAGGGAGAGAAACATTGATGTGAAAGAGAAACATCGATAGGTTGCCTTTCATACATGCCCCAACTGGGCACAGAACCCACATAGGCCAGGCATGTGCCCTGACTGGGCATCGAACCCACGACCCTTCAGTTTACAGGATGACGCTACAACCAAATGAGCCACACCGACCAGGGCTAGAGTTTTAAGTTTTAACACTATGTTAAAGAAACTAACGCCCCAAGTGTTAAATTTTAGATTATTTTGAGATGAAGCAGTATAACCCCTATATATTCACATGTAAATCCTCTTCACATTAAGCAAGTAAGTGAAAAGAAAATATTATGTCAAAATGGTTGTATGTGCTGGTAATTCAACGTTAGTAATTTAACTAAAATCTGTAATTTATAGTTTAAATAAGGCCAATAATATTTTTAAAAGCATTCATACTGCTGAAGCATTAAAAGCTTGTATCATTCTAGATTTCTTTTTTACACGTTTATAGTTGCATAATTGTATGACATACAAAAAAGAAATATAGACGATCACATTTATGTATGCTTTTGCAAATATCTTCAGTACTCAAACTCTGTATACATTAAACTGAAATAATTTTTCACTATTTTAGTAACTTCTTTATGAAATTTTTTTGTTGATTGCAGAAGATACAGAGGATACAAATAATAAAAAAGAAAATAGCTTAAAATATCACCCTTTATTGAAAACAAATTTTAATGTTTTGGTATATTTGCTTACAATACTTTGTTTATCTACTCTGTAGATTTTAAGTGCCTTCATACAAATATGTTTGCAAAAATTCCATTCTGGACCTTTCTTTTTGACAGTTCATGTTAAGTGCCAGATGCCTGCTTTCATCAATTCCTTGTGGATCCTGCCACCTAATGGTCAAATTCAGCACTGCATCCTGCCTTGGGATTTTAGTTCATTTCCTCAGCATGGAGTAGACAGCCACCTAAGAAACAGAGTCAGGGGAGGTCAAGCGTTTTTGGCAGGAAGAGCTGATGGAGAGAACTGAGCTTTCAGAGGCCAGGGTGGATGGACTCCTGCTGCATCCCTGTGGTAGAGGACCATGTGAGCATGAATGAATTCACGGCAGGCAGAGTGGAGACCAAAGGCCAGGTCTCTGAATTAGGTTCCAGTCTCAGCTCTGCTTTTAGAACCTTGAGAGACAAGTTGCTTCCTATCTCTAGACCTCAGTTTCCTCACAGTTAACAAAGGAGTTCAACCAGATGACCTATGGCGCCATCCAGCACTGAGTCTGTTTCAGGGATGCTAAATAGCCCGAGGTTCATACAGCATTCCATCAGCCCTAATTTGTGCTAGGTATTGCTCAGAGATTCTGTCACCTGAAAGGGACCAGGACTGAGGCAGGTCTGACACAGGATGGTCTGGAATGTGTGGGTTCTTGACTTTGTGTAGAAAAGAGTCCTGGTGATTTTGAGAGTACATTTATTATAAGAGTCCTGGTGATTTTGAGAGTACGTTTATTAAAGCTAGGGACAGTGAAACAAAGGAAGAGCTTAAGATAGAAGAGGCAAGATCACCGCAATAGCAGTGAGCCTAGACTGGGCTGCCTTGGCTCAGGAAGGAAGTCACAGTAACAGAAGTGAGCCACATGGGGCTGTGTGGACTCAGGAAAGAAAGTTACAGAGGCAAAGGGAGACAGGCTGGGGGTTAGCCTGGAATGAGCTGCCACTCCCCACTGCTCCCCTGGTTGCAAGTCTTGCAGGGACCCTTAGAGCTTAGGAGAAAGCAATCAAAAGTAGACGCCTGAGAAAAGGGGGGAGGTGTGGGTGTGCTCAAGAAGGAGCACACACTGGGTCCTTTTCCTTATGGGTTTTTATGTGTTTTCTGAAGGGAGGAGTCTTAGGAGAAGTCTCAGGGGAGGGTCTCAACAGAACATTCAACAGCTTTCTGGGTGTGTCCTTTCCTATGCTGGGGCATCAAAGTGAGTGGATAGGGGAATTTGGGACCATTCTCCAGTCAGCTTCCTGGCTTTACTTTTATCTTGTTTTTATCCGGATCTAATTGGATTTTCTGTGATTTATTCCTGTCTTTTTCTGTTCTGGGGTTTGGCTGGCACTAATGGCACCTGTGGGTCTCTGTTCTCTCTCTCCCTGAGCAGGGTGATTTAAGCTACTCACTCTCTTGTTGGGGAGGAGAGGTGTAAACCATCTGCTCCTAAGTGTCCCTGATTAGGGAAGATAAGATCTTGTGGTTTATTAGCAGGCGCTTCATTGCTCGGCCTTTGTTTAACTGTTTTCTCAGCCTCCTTCTTTCCACTTGCCAAGGAATTTCCTAGCTTTGTACTCTCCTCCCCAGCGCCAGTGCTGGCTCCTGGGGAGTGAGGACTCAGTCTCAGAATCATTTTGAAAATAATGCGCCAGGCTGCCACCACCATGTGTGGGAGTTGCCACCCAATTTGAAATATATTTGCAATCTCAGACATTGATATTAAGGCTTTGACTTGGGCTGTGAAGATGTAAGGAATGGAGTTTCAGAGATGCAGAGAGATCAGCTATCCAATTAGTTATAATATATATTGTTTTCCCTAATTATTAAAGTGATATGCATTTACTGTAGAAAATTTGGAGAGTAGAGGAAAAAATTTATATCTAGCAAAACTCACTGTAAACATTTTGTTACATTTTCTTTTGGTTACTTTGATTTATATACATATGCACACACATTTATTTACTTTTAACAAAATTAGGATATTATTTTTGCAAAACTTTTATTTTTCTTATGAGCATTTTTATGTTATTAAGCATCCATCAAAAACACAATGATTGGTCCTGGCCAGGCAGCTCCATTGGTTACAGCCCTGTCCCGATTCACTGAGGTTGTGGGTTCAACAGGGCGCATGGAAGCATCAGCCAGTGAGTGCGTTGTGAATGCAGCAACAAATTGATGTTTTCTCTCTTTCTCTTCTCCCTTCCTCTCTCTAACATCAATCAATACATAAGATTTTTTTTAAAAAACCACAATGTTTGAAAATGCAGGGTAAAGAAAGTGGAAATAACAGATCTTTGAAACTGTTAGAAAGGGCCTTCACAGCACACGAGTTTCGTTTCGACGGCAGCTGTCTCCCCTCACCCCTCTGCCATCCCTAAGACCACCAGGCGAGAAGTCCCAGCTTCCAATTTCATGTGACCTAAAAGATGTTACACGCTGCATAACATAAATAGATTAAAAACTACATTACTGTTTCTGACCTATACCTGAATTTTTAAAGGATCATCAGCTAGCACAAGAAATATGGACATGTTAAATTTTCTGCTGCAGAAAATTCCCCTCCTTCCCCGGCAGACATGTTTTGAGAATAAAAAGCCTTAACTCATTTTAGACATGCTGAAGAGATAACAACATCAATACTCATAATGTAGTACAGAAAGTAATGAGAGGCAGCTTTTCATCTGTCACACTGGCAGAGGTGAAAAAGTATAATGCTTATAAGAGTACAGAGAAGCAAGTCTCATGCACTTCTGGTGGGATTAACTTAACAACTTTCCATTATCCAGTTCATCTGTGCTCCTTAGTAAATTCATGTATATTTATTTCTCAGTGCAAATCACCAAATAAATTTGTATAGTACGTTTACAGTCTTATTTCAGTTGCGGGCGCTTTGCACACTTCTGTTGGTGCCGTGAGAGTAAAGAAGTGGAGTTACACCCAGCCGTGTGGCCCACTTACTGCACTAGTGAACCTGGGCGAGTGCTGAGCCTCTCCAGGTCTGAGAAGCACCAGAGCAGGGTCAAGGGGAGAAAGGGAAATAGCTCGTCTGTGTGCTTTGTGTATGCTCTTCGTTTTTTATGAAGCAAAACTTTCTGCACTGTCTCTGCTTTCCATTGTATGAACTTCAGAGACCACCCTTGACTCCTCTAGCTTTCCTTCCTTCCTTCTCTGGGCTGGGGGTGGGGGGCCCATGGCTTTGTACTGGCCACACACTCTGCTTTATTAAATTGGTCACATTTAATGTTATCTAGTTGGTAATATCAAACATAGGCCTATGTTTGATACTGCCTTTAGGTATCAAACTTACGAGCATTTTTAATGTTCATAAGCTTGATATCCTTTAAGTCCATCTTTTTTTAAATATATTTTATTGATTATGCTGTTACAGTTGTCCCATTTCCCCCCCTTTTTCCCCTCCACCCTCTTAACCCCCCTTTCCCCACCCTTTAGTTTTGTCCATGGGTAATACACATAAGTTCTTTTGCTTCTGTATTTCCTATATTATTCTTAACCTCTCCCTGTCTGTTTTCTACCTACCATTTATGCTACTTATTCTGTGCCCCTTTCCCCCCTTCTCCCCCTACCACTCCCCTGTTGATATCCCTCCATACCTTATATAACTCCCTTTAACATTTCATACAATAAAGGCTGGGTGATGATGAACTTCTTGAACTTGACCTTATCTGAGAAGCACTGTATCTGCCCTTCCATTCTAAATGATAGCTTTGCTGGATAGAGTATTCTTGGACGTAGGTCCTTGCCTTTCACGACTTAGAATACTTCTCTCCAGCCCCTTCTTGCCTGTAAGGTCTCTTTTGAGAAATCAACTGACAGTCTTATGGGAATTCCTTTGTAGGTAACTGTCTCCTTTTCTCTTGCTGCTTCTAGGATTCTCTCCTTATCTTTAATCTTGGGTAATGTAATTATGATGTGTCTTGGTGTGTTCCTCTTTGGGTCCAACTTCTTTGGGACTCTCTGAACTTCCTGGACTTCCCAAAAGTCTATTTCCTTCACCAGCTTGGGGAAGTTCTCCTTCATTATTTGTTCAAATAAGTTTTCAATCCCTTGGTCTTCCTCTTCTCCTTCTGGCAACCCTATGATCCGTATGTTGGGCCGTTTATAGATGTCCTGGAGGTTTCTGAGCCCCTCCTCCATTTTTTGAATTCTTGTTTCTTCATTCTTTTCTGGTTGGATGTTTTTTTCTTTCTGCTGGTCCACTCCGTTGATTTGAGTCCCAGTTTCCTTCTTATCTCCTTCTTTGAGTCCCAGTTCCCTGCAGATCTCTCCTCATTTGTTCAAGTAATTGCGATAATTTTTCATCGAATTCTGTGGCCAACCTGATTACCAGTGTTTTAAACTGTGCATCTGATAGGTTGGCTATCTCTTGGTCGGTTAGTTCTGGAGCTTTGATCTGTTCTTTCATTTGGGCCATTTTTTTCCCCTCGGTGAGCCTGTTGCTTTAAGGGGCGGAGCCTTAGGTGTTCACCAGGGCGGGTCAACTCACATCGCTATTTTGTGATGCTGTCTGTGGGGGCAGGGTAACCCTCATCGCTGTGCTGTGACACAGCCTGTGGGGGCAGGACCTGCGAGAACAATGGCGCTTGCTCCACTCTCCACACAGACACCACCGCTTCCCACAAGCAAGTTGAGCCCCTCTGCGCTGGCTCTGGGGTCACTCCGGGGTCGGTGGACGGTCCGCTCAGTTCCAAGCCCCCGTAGGTCTCCCCAACAAACTCTCCCGTGAGGCCGGGAGTTCCTCCCGCCGTCTCACCTCCCACAGGTGTTTTCAATTGGTGGTTTGAGGTTTTATTTCCCCGTTTTGATGGGTTGCGCCCTGCTTTTTCTCTTGGTTTGTCTGCACGTGAATTAGGACCTGCCCGGTCCACCAGTCTTGGCCCCGCTGGTTCCGAGTGGGCTGGGCGCTGGCCGCGTTTCGGTCAGGCACACCCGTCTCGGCGTGCTGCAGCGCTGCCAGTCCCACTCCACAAACCGCGGCCTGGCCGTGCGCTCACCACCCGGCTCGCTGCGGAGTGGCCGCGTGCTCTCTCTCCGCCCGGCTCCGCCCCGCTTACCAGACTGGATGTAAGTGTCTTCTTTAATTCCTTGGTTGTCGGACTTCCTCTCAGTTTGATTTTCTGTCAGATCTGGCTGTTTTTGTTTAATTAAATTGCTGTTTTTTCCTCGTTTGGTTGTGTGCGGAGGCACAGTGTGTCCACCTATGCCACCATCTTGCTGGAAGTCCCCCTTTAAGTCCATCTTAAAAAAATAAATACAGCTGTATTTTCATGTCTGTTTCCTAAAGTTTCTAATGTACCCTCAGTATGTGTCCTAATTATTTTACACAGATACTGGTTCCTCGGGGAAGAGCGAAAAAGAGGAAAATTACATTTTTGAGTCAAAGAGCAACCAAGGAGGAGCGGAACACCCAGCCCCAGAAATAGGTAAGTCTGCACCTTGGAAATGCACTGTGGAGTATAAGGAGTTTCAGAATCACATACCTTCTAGTTGAGGATGTTAGATAAAGCTTCAACACTTCATGACAAGAGCAGTGACCTGGGGATCAGAACTGCATTCTCTTAGATAAGTGCCTTAGATTTGAGAAGCATTCAAAAGTAAAAGGGGCAGTGCTTGCTGGAAGCATGGATGGAAGATGGGTACAGAACACTGATTTCTTAGAGCTCATAAGAAGGATTATCACACGATGACATATGGTCTTCCACCCACTGAAAAGGAGATGATATAAATGCTTGCAAATCACAAGAGGGAGGGATAGACTCTGGAGGCATTAAAAAGGAACTGTATTCTCATCTCCTACCTCAGGCTTCCTCTTTGGACCCTTCCACTAGTCACCTTGCTTCCTCTTCTATTAGTCGCCCCTTCCAGGTGTAACATTCCGTGGAGAGTCATTTCATGGCGTCATGGCTAAGAACATGGGCTCTTGAATCAGGTGCCGCGGTTCAGATCCTTGCTCCACCACTAACTGTCACCTGGGGCAGGTTGTCTTATCTCCCTGGATCCCAACACCCTCACTAGTGAGATGGAGGTGATACCTGTACCTGCCCCACAGAGTTAGGAAGAATAAACCGGGCACTTAATCAAAAGCATCTGGCACAATGCTCAGCTCACACAATGAGCTGTCAGAGGTCCCAAGTGCCCAGTCCTCACTCCCCGTGTTCTAGTGGCAAGACAGAAGACAAAAGGAACAGGGAAAGTGTAGAGGTGGAGGGAATTTTTAGTCAATGGAAGAAGAGTATCCTAATTCCATAATTTTTGTTGTTTTTAACTAGAAAGAAAACACTCTACATAATCCTATAAAAGGTCATTTTAGTCCTAAATCTCACTAACTAATTAGTTAAAACCTTTAGGGAACAAAATATGATTCTTGAATTATAGATCTAAATTGAGAAAACTTTCTTTTTACCGTAGTGTGTTCTTTGTAATGTCTGGACAATATAATTTCAAACAGTAGATGGCTACAGCATCCCAGATATCAAACACCTGGATGCTGCCCGGTGCGCCGTCCTGCTGGACTCGCTGTGTTCCAAGACATCCAGCCATGTGAACGGAGCACCCAGTTCGCCCGCTGGGTCGTTTCTGAGAAAACTGTCATGATGTGGTTTTAAAGGGGTTAGAACATTTTAAATCTCAAGTTACCCAAACTAAAAACATGAAGGAATACTTAAAAGTCGAGAATAATGTTAGGTATTCTAGCAAGTTCTTTGTGGGAGATTTCATTTTCCTTGTCAGCAAAGCATTAAAGAGGAATTAGGTTTGCCAGTTCAGAAAATCCCCCTGTTGTATGTCTGTCTGTTTTATTGTCACCCCGAAGCCTAAACGCTGGTGCTAAATAAGTCACACACATGTAGAAGGGCAGTCTTTAACCATTTTCCTGCCCTGGGCAAGCAGGGGATGACCCAGGTCTGTCTTTTGTCCCATTCCTATGCAGCCAGTACAGGAAGATGCAGGGGGAACGGACACCCTTACGGCCCTTAGCCACTTCAGAGCTGCCTTGCTCGGGGTGGCCATTTGGAAATGCTACAGCCAAAGCCCGACCTGTCGTTAGCATGGAGAAATTCTGCAGTGACCCCTGAGTCCTGCAGAAGGGCTGGAGTGTGCGGACTCTCTGAGCCAGCTCTAGAGTCTGATTCTAGACCGTTGGTCTATCACAGATCTTTACCTTTCACAATTCCCTATGGGAATCCAGCCTCATCCAGAACTTCGTTCGACACCTAGCAGTCAGCAATGCATCTTCCACATTCCCTTCTCCTGCATCGACACTTCCAGACAGAATCTTCTTGGGGAACTTTACCTGGGATTCTACAAATACACCAGTAGTTGAAATGCCATTAGCACATACTCAGCCCCAGGTCCTCTTGTCTTGAAGGGGAGGCCACTCTACCTGGAACCAGTTTAAAACCTAAAGGTCAAGCTATTGGGAGTGAACTTCCTCAGCGACCTACCCCCAAACATAAACCCCCATCTGTTCGCACCCACCCTCCTTCCTGTCCTCCAGGACTAAAGGAACATTTGTCCCCTCTCCCAAGGTCAGCCTCTCCCCCAACCTTGATGTAGTCCCATACCTTCTCTGGTACATTGCTCCATCATTTAGTAACCGTACTGTTTTTAATCTGTTTCTCTACTGGCTCATTTCCCCAACAGCTGCAGACACATTCAGATCTCTGCATACACTGGTGTCCCTCAGTCTTCGATCTCCCTATAAATGAACTTCCAGTTGCCAAGTCCAGTGGCCTCCCCAGGCTTCACCTCGCCTGACCTCTCCTTAGCATCTCGTTCAGCTGAGCGCGTTTCTCTTGAAACAGCCTCTTCCATCTGCTTCCAAGACTCCTTTCTCTCTTGGTTGCCCTACCATTTCTCTGACCTGTCTTCGTCTTTCTTCTTGGTTCTCTCCTTTTTCCTGACCTCTTAAATGCTGCTGTTCCTTAGGGCCTTGTCCCTGGCCTTCCTGTCTTCCTCTCTCTGGCGATCTCACCCACCTCCGTGGCTGCAAAAGCCACCTAGATGCTAAAGGCTTCCACATGTTTAGGACCAAATAATCCATGAGCCTAATAGAAAATTCCACCTGGATCATCTCTAGAGTCTCAATTTGAAAATGCCAAAAAATAAACTTCTCTCTCCTACCCACCCAAAAACATCCATTACATCCAGATCACTCAAGCAAAACCCAGTGAGCCAGATGCATGGACCACGCCTCTCACACCTGCACTTGGTGAGCACGGAAGGGCTGCAGCGATAAGGGACAGGGCAGCGCTGGCGCTCTTTAGCACCCGCTTAATCTCTTCGATCACCAGCACTTAGGTCAGGGCCAGGCTGTTCATTAATGCAGAAGGAATAAGTAAATGAATGAGAGAAATGTTACACAATAGGCTTATGCATTGGAGACTTTTGCTCCTCCAGTTCCACCAGTTGGCAAGACCCTTGCAGCTAAAACTAGCTCTTACTGTCTCATCTGCAAGACTGGCTGACTACAGAGTAGGTCAGACTGAAAATAAAGCCTCCAGAACTTGGTAAGACTGATCTGCTTTTTTTACAGCCTTGACTTTTTTAGATTCCACATGTAAGTGATATCCCATAATAATGGTCTTTCTGTCTCTGACTTAGCTGGTAAATAAGCTATAGGGAGCTACTGCACAGTATAATGAATATAAATAATATTGTACCACAATGTGATGTGATAAATATTGCTTCACAATTATATTACCATATATAAATGCATCAAAGTAGGAGGCTGTAGACCTTAAATTTATAAAATGTAACATATCAGTCACCCTGGCCAGGTGGCTCAGTTCATTGGAGCATCATCCCGTCCACCAGAAGGCTGTGGATTCAGTCCCCAGTCAGGCACGTAGGGGAGACAAGGGATCAATGTTTCTCACATCGATGTTCCTCTCCCTCTCTCAAAATCAGTGAATATGTCCTCAGGTGAGGAGTAAAAAGAAAAAAAATGTCACATATCAAATTTATCAGATTTTTTTTAAGACTGAACCAGGGCCCACCCTGTTCCTTCCAGACTCCTGTAAGCCTCTAAAGGCGGCTTCTAGTCTGGGTTTGTAGAGCGATACCGCAGGAAACCCTGTGAAGGAGAATTAGATTTTCCCCTCCTCACCTACCCTTAGCCAAAGTCACACCAGCATATTCTGAAGTTAGTTTTCAACAATGGTTCTACTGGCTGAAAGTAGGTTCCCTGAATTTAGAAAAGGAAGTAAAATGTTAAAGCACTAACTAGAACAATAAATCAGGAGTTAGTCCACATTTATTTTAAGAGACAATGGTCATGTGTAACCTATGATAAATGTAACCTTTGACTACAATGAAAAAGTTTCCTGTGATCGCAGTGTCTTTACAGTTGTCTATTTACAGGACGTCTGTTACAGGGGATATAAGGGCCACCTGATTGCATATGTACCCACTGATGCCATCACATTCTGTAGGAACCTGGTGGAAAATGTGGCTTTAAAAATTCTGGGTTTGAGACGTAGACCCGCCATTTACTAGCTACAGGCTCTTAGGTTGGCTACTTAATCTCCCAGCACCTCAGTAAATCTGCAAAATGGTGGTAATACGGGTATCTACTTAAAGTGAGTTCTTCAGATTAAATGACATAGAGCACACAGAACGCTTATCAATGGCAAATTGTTACTGTTCTTAATCACCTGCCCCTTCCCTCCCATCTGTTCACAGGTGCAGTGCTGCCCCTGACCCTGGGTTTGGTCATCACTGTGTTACTGCTTCTCATGGTCGCTTGCCGGCTGCGCCTGGTGAAACAGAAACTTAAAAAAGCTCGGCCCATTACATCTGAGGAATCTGACTACCTCATCAATGGGATGTATCTCTAATGAGTATGGCTTCAGTCGCTGGGACAAGGACATGTTTCACTTATAATTGATATATATATATATGGTTTTGGATATTTAGAACTTGTTTTTAACTGGGCTAAGCAAGGTACAAAAAACCCAGAAGATTCTACAAGCCCCAGACCTTTGCTCTTATTTATTGTAGATTTTCCTTGGGAAGTATGTGAAATATTTAAATTTAGAGTCGTCCATGTGGTTAAAGAATTTTACAAATCAAATTGATTTACATAAGCTGTCCCAGAAAACAGCAATTTGTAGTTAGCCACGGCAGAAAATTTAGTATGCAGAGGGGTGGCCTTAGAGTGGCAATGTTAATACCCTTTACTTGTGAGAAGCCAGCCATGGGCCCCTGGCCACCCTGTACCCCTCGTGCCCGGCTTCCCCTTGTACTGTGGCCCTCCTAGTCCTCACTTCAAGCTCCCGTAGCTCTCCTTTCTCTTCTCCCCTTCAATACCTGTTTCTGAGAATGGATTTTCAGTGAGTTTATACCATCCATGAGATGTTCCCTCTGGCAGGAATATCTAAATCATGAACCTCACGCACAGGTCAGCAATGTCTCGGGGAAGGTGAACTAACGCGCACGCTTCCCAACACTTCTGACACGGCCTGTGGGTAGCTGCCGCACTAGGCTGACCTTTGGGAGAAAAACTCAGACTGAATTATAAACAGCTCTAACATAGTCATGAAGTGATGTGGGAAATCCAGGTGGAAGCAGAAAAGCTGGCAGGTCAATCATTTTAATAGAAACTTAGCTGAGGGCGGAGCGAGCAAAGAGTATTAGTACTTTCTTAAACCTAATCCACAACGCTTGATGGTCCAGAACACAGCAGCTCATTTTTACAAGCACCAGTTTTCAACGGTAGTCTGTGTCACTGGGAGAGGAAAACGCATTTAAATTGAAAAGCAGGTCACTGAGTGGATTTCTGGATGCCGCTTTTGTAAAATTGCTGCATGTTTACGTAGCATCAGGTTCTTTCATCCAGTGGAATCAGCAGTTTTTCCCATGATTTATATAATGCTATAAAATATTATAATGTGCAGTTGGGTAATGCCAGGCTTTTTTGTTCCCAGAGCATAATAAAGCAGTTTTGGACAATTTCATCTTTACAGAAAACTGGCATCTAGCTTAGCATCTGTTTCTTTTAATTTGTAGGATTTTAAAGGCAAATTATTTCCATAACCACCTAACCCCAGAATGATACATTTTCTAGAAATTCTTCTTCTGAGTGGACTACATAAAGTGGTGCCCAGCTACAGTCACATGCTGTTCCTATTTACATAATACGGGGTGGGTTGGTTGGTTTGTGCCTTAAGTGGCAAATCTTTTAAAATTCTTGAAAATACTCTAGAACACATTATTTTCAGACTGAACCTCAGATAGGTTGTTCTCTTAGCAGAAAGCTTAATTTGGGTTGGAGATATAACCAAATACATTAACAAATAGAAAGTTAGTTCTAGAAAAACAGAAAAATTTTATTTCCTAAAAAATTCAAGCATTTTGTTGACAGTCAAGAATTGAGCAAAGATTCAAATTTCTCCTCAAGGGCAGGTAAGAGAAGTGGCGGTGCCAGTGAGCTCCAGGTGTCTGCCCTCCCTCTGTGAGCTGTGCCCGTTGTTTCCGACAGCCGTACCCAGTACCATAAAAGCTGCTGAGGCGTGTCTTTCAGCACATCTTTTATAATGAAGAAATTAAACAGAGTTTAGTATTGCTATCATGTTGAAATACTTAAGATGCCCCATGTACAATAGTCCAAATAAATTGTATTTTATTCTTCAGCCTTTACAACTCTTTAATATAATCATAAGTTGCCAGTATTTACTGAGCTGTACTATCTTCCTGGATGTAGTCATACCAACTATATTTTACAAAGAGGGAAATGGAGAATCAGAGAAGCAGAATCAAGATCTTCAAAGTACATACATTGTCAGATGGACTGAACAGGACTTTTCTAAGTCAACTTACCTGCTGATCATGTGACTGAAGGAGTTCTGCAACTAAGACGATTAAAAACAATTTTAAAGGACAAGTTGTCCACAATTTGTCTCCAACATGTTCTCGTGTTTCACATCTCTTCTCCTGAGAAAAGGCTCACCAAAACCATCTTTCTGAAACGTAAAACTTTCTTCCTTCAGTCCTCAGTACAAGCAGACTACAGCTACTACCTCCCACAAGCATCTTAATGTTTCAAGTCACCCGAGTTTCAAATATGTTCTCTTCCATAGGAAATAACATAATTTTTTCACCTTTCTCCTGCTGACTTTTCAAAATGGAGGGTGATATGCCCCACCATCCCCTTTCACACCAGCCCACACCTGCTTTCAGTCACTGGTGGCTGCTCACGTGCACTTTACCCTGAGCTCCCATGATGTGAACAGAGAAGTGCCTGTTGTGACTTGTGCCGCGGTTTTGCTGTTCAAGGCAGGCCCTGTTACCATGAGTGACCTGGGTCTCACCGGTACAGACATGTACTGCAGCGCAGCGTGCCCCAGAACACAGGCGCCATCCTCTTCCTCACATGCCCCATCTTCTTCATGTGTAGATGATGTGTCTGCCACATAAACATCTGAGATTCTGTAACTTGGGGTCACTATTATATTGTCCCTGAACAATTTCTTGCTTTCATTTTTGCTTCTTTTGGGATTATGCTACTTTACCATCAGAATTACTCCAATTGTTTTCTGGACTCTAGGTTTTCTACAATTGTTGGCGTTAAAATCGAATGAGAATTTCCAACAAAAAGCTGCCCAAGCCACATTCAAAAAGGGAAAAGCTGAGTTTCCAGTTTGCTGTTCACAAATGTTTCCATCTCTGGCTTTTTCAGAACTGTGTTGCTGACTGATTCTTGGTACTGGCCCCATTTCCCAGCTATTTTGCCCTACTTGATTCTAGTATTCTAAAGATGAATGCATTTTCCTGGTATAGCTACTTTAATAGCGAACACTTATAGATTCTTTGGCTAAATATGGAACCATCAAAGAAAAAATAAGGTTAGACATCCCAAAGCTTAAATGTGTTCAGGAATGGATTGAATGACCAGAACTGAACCTTCTCCTACATTTGCTTTATTTAGGTCTAACTATGTCTGCCTTCCTACTTATTTTAATTCTCCGATCACATCAGTTTTTAATCTTGTATGCCACCACACTATAAAATGGAAAGATATCAACTTAAAATAGCACTCAGCTTAAATATGTTTTTATAGTCATTTCGAAACTTAGGAAACTTCTCAAATATAAATACAAAAAATATTTTAACTTTTACCAAAAAACTTAAAAGAAAATTGTGTTGAGTATATGGACTTTAAAAAAAAAAGTCCTCTCTCCAGAAATAATCATCAAAACAGCATCTTTAAATGACACATTACATCAGGTGGATTTGATATTTTCAGAGGATTACATCCCCAAACTACAGGATATACATTTTTTTTCAAGTGCACATGGAACATTTTCCAGGACAGACCATATGTTAGGCCATAAAACAAGCCTCCATAAATTTCAGACTGAAATAATTTCAAGCATCTTCTCTGACTACATTGGTATGAAACTAGAAATCAATTACAATAAAATGAAAACACAAACATAAGGAGTCTAAATAACATGCTCCTAAACAGTGAATGGGTTAACAATAAGATCAAGGAAGTAATCCAAAGATAACTTGAGACAAATGAAAATAACACAATAACCATAACTCTTGAAAGCAGTCCTAAGAGAGAAATCCATAGCAATACCAGCCTGCCTCAAGAAACAAGGGAAATCTCAAATTAACAGTCTACACTTAAAGGAACTAGAAAAAGAACAATAAACAAAGTCCAAAGTGAGTAGAAGGAAGAAAATACTAAAGCTCACATCAGGAATAAATGAAATAAGAGTCTAAAAAAACAATACAAAAGACCAATGAAACCAAGATCTAGTTCTTTGAGAAGATAAACTTAAGAGTGATAAACCTTTAATCAAACTCATCAAGAAAAAAAGTATAAATAAATAAAATCCTAGAAAATATAAGCTCCCAAGACTGAATCAAGAGGAAACAGAAAATCTGAACAGACCCATTACAAACAACAAAATTGAAGCAATAATCAAAAAACTCCTAATAATAGTCCGGGACCGAATGGCTTCACAGGTGAATTTTACCAAACAGTAAAAGAACTAATACCTATCCTTCTCAAACCATTCCAAAAAATTCAAGAGGAAAGACTCTCAAGCTCATTTTATGAGGATAGTATCCTGATTGCAAAACCAGATAAAGACATTACAAAGAAAGAAAATTATAGGCCAATATCCCTAACGTACATATATGCCAAAATTCTCAACAAAATACTAGGCAAGCCAAATTCAGCAATACATTAAAAAGATCATACACCTTGATCAAGTGGGATTTATTCCTAGGATGCAAGGATGGTTGAACATCTGCAAATCAATTAATGTGGCACAATGCATAAACAAAAGGAAGGATAAAAGTCATATGCCCATATCAATAGATGCAGAAAAGCATTTGACAAAATCCAGCACCCATTTGTGATAAAAACTCTTAGTGAAATGGGAACAAAGGGAACATATCTCAACGTAATAAAAGCTACATATAACAAATCCACAGCTAACATCATACTCAACAGGGAAAAAAGTGTTTCCCTTAAAATCAGAAACAAGATGGGATGTCTGCTTTCACCACACTTATTCAACATAGTACTGGAAGTCCTAGACTCAGCAATCAGAGAAGAAGAAATAAAAGGTATTGAAATTGGAAAAAAAGAAGTGAAATGCATTATTTGAAGACATGATACTGTACATAGAGAATCCTAATTTCCACCAAAAAGCCACTAGAACTGATAAATGAATTCAGTAAAGTAGAAAGATACAAAATAAACATCCAGAAATCAGTTGCATTATTATATACCTATAATTAACTATCAGAAAGGGAAACTAAGAAAAAATACCACTTACAACTGTACCAAAAAAACAAAACCAATACCTGGGAATAAATTTAACCAATGAGATAAAAGACCTGTACTTGAAAAATTATAAGACCTTGAAGAAATAAACCGAATAAGATACTAATAAATGGAAGCACATACCATGCTTATGGATAAACAGGATTAATATCATTAAACTGTCCAAAGCAATCTATAGATTCAACACAATTCCTATCAAGAGACCAATGGCATTTTTCACAGAACTAGAACAAATCCAAAAAATTGTATGGGAACACAAAAGACCCCGAATAGCAACAGCAATCTTGAAAAAGAACAAAGTGGGAAGGCCCTGGCTGGTGTAGCTCAGTGGATTGAGCGTGGGTCCAAACTCAATCCCGGTTCGATTCCCAGTCAGGGCACATGCCTGGGTTGCGGACCAGGTCCCCAGTGAGGGCCACGTGAGAGTCAGCTCTCTCTTTCTCCATCCCTTCCCCTCTCTCTAAAAATAAATAAAATCTTTAAAAAAAAGAACAAAGTGGGAGGAATCACACCACCTAATATGAAACTATATTACAAGGCCATAGTAATGAAAGCAGCATGGTTTCTCAAAAGACATGAGTACTTTCAACGCTATCCCAAGCTACTAGAAATTTGTTAATATTTAGCTGAAAACCAGAAGCACCCACTTCTCTAATGAGAACATATTAAGGAGCCTTATTTCTTGGCTGACAATCAGATGCCAAGGATGTTTTCAAAGAATTCATGAGTATTAAGTTATTATTAAAAAATGTTATTCCATTTTAATATATATTGAATTTTTCAGATGCTATAGTAGAGGTACATGATAGTCAATTTAAGAAGTGTAATCAACTTTTTTTGGACAGTGAATTTTTTAAATTTAATATTTGCATGGACAATGTGAGTATATTATTTTCCCTCAAATGTCACTTTTTTTTCTAATGTTAGTAGTTGGGGAAGAGTTGAAACCCTCATTAGAAACTCCAGTTCTTAGTTTTAGTTCTTTAGAGCTAGAGAGCTAGATTAGGCCTTTAATAAAATCAGATCCATAAAAAAGGCCTTGTTTCACTGGACTGGAACTTTTAAAAATATTTTAATTGTTGCTCTTCATAGTATTAAGGAAAAATAAAATTATAAAATATTTTAGAAAGTATGAATAGCAAAGATTAAAGAGATTTGTTATCTTTGACAAACATATATATATAAATTCAAATGTCATAAACAGAAAAGATGTTGAACCTAGTTGAAATTATTCCCATCTCTACCCATTTATATACACTCCCTTAATAACCATTCCTGTTTATTCAATATTTTAAAATTTTAATTCACAAAGTGTAAAGTCCAAGAACAATGCCTGGCACAGTATTTGTCTGTACTAATCAGGCAGCAGTTTGTCTTGTCAGATTTATACACTGTCCTTTCAACGAAACTGTAAATTCACTGAGAGTAAAAGCCTTTTTTTATCCCAACACCTAACAGAGATTCACATATAATGCAATGCTGATAATGGCTGTGAAGGGTACAGACTAGTAGATAAGTTTAAGAATCAATTTAATTTAATCTTAAGCCCTAAAGAATACTCAACCTTTGAAATGAACTCAGTTAAAGAAAAAAAAAAGTTTAAAAAAACTCAAATGACACCAATGCCTGGATATAAGGGTCCATGGCCCAGGTCCAGAAGCAATACCAACAACAGCCAACTGAAGCCAATGATGGACTGAAACTCACATGGTTTGGCCACCAACTCTGTCTAGTTTCCTGTGTCTAAAACCTGGCCCCAAAAAAGATATTAGTGAAAAGCTTTATGCATAATTTTTAAAGCTGTTTTTAAAGAAGCAAAGCTAAGACGTTAAGAGGTGGGGGAAAGGTGCCTTGCACCCTAAGCATCCACTTACAGGAACCATACGCACTCGCTCTCAGCAGACAGAAGGGCTTTGCTGGGAGTGCTAGTTCTGCTAGCTCTAGAGCTCATATTGCTTCGAGTTCTAGAACCCTGAGAAACATTAAGATCCCACTATAAAAGGAAGATAACTACAATATGTAAAGAAGATTCCAAAGTGCTACTGACTTGTTAGAAACATGCTTACAGTCATTATATTAACAAATCCTTTACAGGTGAGAGATGGGTTTTGGTAAATTTGTCCTCAAGCCAGCTCTTCCCTGACATTCAGTCAGTTCATTCGCTCCCTCGTTCTGCATTTATTGCACATCTACAAGAGGACAAGCCCTGAGTGAGGCAAAGAAAAATATTACATGAGGTGTTGTCCTTGTCCTCAAGAAACATGGTCTCATTCATTCTACAAATGTACAGCTGAATTAATGCCATGAACCTACTCGTATTTCACAAGATGGAGCATCAGAGAAACAATTTTCTGTGCTGTGATCTTGGTCAGCATTCTGTACCCGGTGGACATGCTGTTCTTTCTTCGCATTCAAACACCACCAACGCCTCTTTTACTTTTAACTTTATTTGGCAAAGCAGCACTGCATAAACTGTTCAGTAACTAGGACACAGCTTACACAGCATGTTAAATTCATATACATTATCAGCAGCAAATTAGAAACAGAAGAAATGCTACTGAGCTACAAATCTCCTATAATTCTTAAAGAGAAAAAGGAAGAACTACATCAGTCCTGTCCAGTCTGAACTGCTGAATGTTTAGGGACACCACCTTCCATCTTCTTACAGTTTAATATTTACAATTGCTTAGTTTTAAGGTAACGAAGCAGCTGATTGTATCTACAACATGCTATTCTATGACACCACATCAAAAGCTTTAAAAAGGAAGCTCATCTCTATTTTCTTAGTAGCATCTAACAGACATCCAAAAATCAAGAATCTTAACTGGTGAATGGGGGTGTTATCTGATACACAAAAGCAACCTGAAAAATTAACATTGCAACAGAATTAAGTGTCTAGAAAAAGAAAAACCTCTCCTCCAAATCAATTCATAAACTAAGTTTTCCACTTTGCGGAACCCTTCCATTTAATATTTTAAAGTAAAATGTGGGCACATTAAAGAACAAGTGTATACTTTGTATCTTTTCTCTACCAATTTGGCTTTTCTGCCTCTTTGAAGAATGAAAAACCCTATAAAACCACACATTTTCATGCTGAAAATAATAGTGTAACAAAGTCCAAAACAAGCTGTGATGCTGTTGGTTTTCAAAAGCTCTGAGGACTGAGATGAGCAATCCACTGTAATATTATATACTGGTCAAGCTGACGTTGCTTTTACAGTTCGTCCCTGGGGGAAGAAAAGAGAAATATGTGAATAGGAGTTCCATACTGCAAGACTTGGCTTTCTAATAGTTTAGATACAACGGTTAAATCAGTAAAAAACAACAACAACAACAACAACAACAAAAACCTAATCCCCAAGCAATATATTATTTAAAAAAAAAAAAAAAAAAAGCAAATGGTCTCAAGTCCAAGCAAAAATGGAAATCAGCCATTTCAAACATCTCTCATGCTAATCCAGAATGAAGTATGAAAACTATAGGGTCTGAATTCTTTTCTTTCAAATTCTAAAGATAACTTTCTTCCTTCAAGACCAAAAATTCAGAGAAATTACTTTTAGATCTATAATTTTGCTAATACTATTTATTGTAAAATGATGATTTGAATATTTAAGAATTCAAATAAATTTTTACAGTTGCAGTCACAAAATTGGACAAAAAATTTGCCTTTTGCTTAGAGTATCTGTCAGCAATTGTTGAGTGGGTCAATCTCAACCCAAACTCTTCGAGAGAAAAAGCATTGTCGGTAGGTATAATATACCTGTCAGCTGATTTCATAGGGCAGCTTTATTTAGCTCCAAAAGAAACCATGCGCTCAGCCAGGTGTAGCACTGTACCAGCAACTGCCAGTGAGAGGAAGGGATAAAATGCAATCTCAAGTAAATGGTATGGTAGGTAAATTATACCTCAGTAAAGCTGTTAAAAGTGAAAAAATAAAGCTGAAAAGCCTAAGAGCTTCATATCTGAGGGTAACCTGAGTGACAAAAACACTGTTAAACACTCAAGTACTTCAGGGGTTAAAAAAGTTTGATGTTTGCAACAAATCTCAAATGATTCAGGAAAAAATATTACATATATGAATGCATACAGAGGGAAGGAGAAAGCAAAAATGAAAAAATGTTAATTATTGGTAACTCTAGATGAAGAGATTCAGTTCTTTGTACTATTCTTACAATTGTTCTGTAATAAAAAGATTTTTAAAAGTTGTTAAAATAAACTTGAAAGAAAGGTAAAGAGCTAAAATATCCCAGGTAAGTGGTGAATTAAGGGATTATCAAACAATATGTTTTTTTAAATTAAATTTTGTAAATTGTCCAAGAAAATATTTTTAAAAATTACTTCTCCCATAAGCTACCCTTGTCATACAGTATCTATTCATACTTAACACATTCTTCTAAATACGTAAGTACTACAATTCTCATAATAGATTTTACTTAAAATCATGCATTAAAATATTTATGAGCACTTGCAGAGTGCTCTATTCATAAATTAAATTCACTTGTGCTTTTTGTATATGAATTGAAGATACTATTATTGTTTTTAAAATAATTTACCACATTTTATTTACCTATTGCAAGGCATTAAGGATATTATAAATGAGTACCCTTATTGCCCAACAACATAGTACAACATTTCCAAATATCCTTTCCATTTAGAAAAAAAAATTTAAAGAAAAAGGATAAAAGCTCTCAACAAACTGGGTATAGAGGGAACGTACCTCAACATAATAAAGGCCACATATGACAAGCCCACAGCTAACATCATACTCAACGGTGAAAAGCTGAAAGCTTTTCCTCTAAGATCAGGAACAAGACAAGGATGCCCACTCTTGCCACTTTTATTCAACATAGTACTGGAAATCCTAGCCAGAGCAATTAGGCAAGAAAAAGAAATAAAAGGCATCAAAATCGGAAAAGAAGAAATAAAACTGTCTCTTTTTGCAGATGACATGTTATATACAGAAAACCCTAAGGACTCCACCAAAAAAAATGTTAGAATAAACTAATTCAATAAAGTTGCAGGATACAAAATCAATTTACAAAAATGAGTTATGTTTCTATACACTAATAAATGAACTATCAGAAAAAGAAATTAAGAAAACAATCCCATTTACAGTTGCATCAAAAAGAATAAAAATACTTAGGAATAAATTTAACCAATGAAGTGAAAGATCTATACACTGAAAACTATAAGATATTAATAAAAGACATTGAAGAAACAAAAATGGAAAGATATTCTATACTCATGGATTGAAAGAATTAATATTGTTAAATTTTCCATGCTACCTAAAACAATCTACTGGTCCAATGTAAACCCCATCATAATTCCAACAGCATTTTTCACAGAAATAAAACAAACACTCCTAAAATTTGTATAGAAACACAAAAACCCTAGAGCAACAATATTAGATAGAAGAATATGCTGGAGACATCACACGTCCTGATTTCAAACTATATTACAAAGCTACAGTTATCACTACAGTATGGTATTAGCATAAAACACATAGATCAATGGAACAGACTAGGAAGACTCAGAAATAAACCCACACATATATGGTCAATTAATTAAAAAGCCAAGAATACACAATGGAAAAACAATAGTATCTTCAATAAACGGTGCTGGTAAAACTGGATAGCCACATAAAAACAAATGAAATTGGACCCCTGTCTTACACCATACACACCAAAAATTCAACTCAAAATGAATAAAAGGCTTGAATATAGGACCTGAAGCCATAAAAATACACGTATTGTGGTAATCATTCTGCAACATAATTATATTGAAGTATTATCTTATACACTTAAAACCAACACAATGCTGTAGAGTCAATTGTATCTCAATAAAACCAGAAAAAAATCATATTGTAAAAAAAATAGTTTAATGATGGGAACAATGTTGATGACATTTCATAAAATGAAAAAAGATGACCAAATAATGCTATTGTATAGTCCAAGGATTAAAAAAGAGACATATCAATACACAGACCTATAAATAAAAGAGTAAAAAGAAAATTACCAAAATATCTCTGGGTTCTGGGATTATGGGTGATTTTAACTTTATTCTTTGTACTTTTTTTCTATTTTGATAACGCATATGCATTACATCGGTGTAACAGTATTGTTGAAAACAAATAGAAGGAAATGTATAGCACTAAAATGAAAAAAATTTCAAGTTTACAGACCTGTATTTTGACATTTGGATACCAAGAAAACCAAAACTTGCTGCCTGCATATGTATAACCCTGTCACATCCTAATACTCCAAAATCTGTATAATTTTAATATTAATTTTTCCTAATGTTCAAAATTCTGCATCATATCTTTGACTTACATATATAGATCATTTACAATAACAAGTAGTATGTCCTAAATTTCTAGAAAATCTCTTTAAAATTGCCATATATGGGCTAAATATTTTCACTAGGTTAACAACTGTATACATTTATTACTTTGTTATAAAATATATAATTTACATAATTTGATTATTTGTTAGGTTAATAACTCTAAGCTTCTAACATTTAGTATTATATATTCTTTATCAAGAACATAAACAGGTGTACTACTGGCAAAACAATAACTAAAATCCATTAACGTTTTCTAGTTAATGGGTTTTTTGAGGTAATAAAAGCTTTGCACAAAGCATCATGAGACATGAAAAGAATTTCAAAGCAACAGAACATATGCCTGCCTTTAAGGATGCAAAATATGCCATAATGTTATAACATAGGTAAAGAAATTTAAAAGGGACAATATAGAACAACATGGAACACGCACTCAATTGCATACCCCAGGACCTACACTGTCCATCTTAGGCAAGGCCAATTGACTCACAACTTTTCCATGCGTGCATGGCACTTTAAGAACACTGATGAAATGCTTATGGAACAAGAACCCTGAAGCATTCCTCAGTTTTGCAAACCAGAGGTTAACTTATTCCATGGACTCTCATGGCTATCAAAAACAAAAATAAAACTTACCAGAAGATTAACAAAATATTGTTTCCTCATATATAAAACATACTTATGTAGAATAAAATAAAAATTTTAAAGTATTAAGAGTTTGTGAAACAACCAATACACCTATTATACACATCCTTAGTTGTGAACATAATACCACGGATTCTAGGTCTACGGCCTATACAGCTGGCATTCTCTCCTCTGTTATTAATTTAGCAAAGTAAAGTGACATTTTCCCAGGCTTAAGGACACACAAACTGACATTCAGGGTTAGGGATTTATTTGGCCATAGAATTTGACATGCCTACTTAATTCTCTTTTTATCTAAATAGTTTCTATCACATGCCCTCGGCAAATACTAGACCTCACGCTCTCGAAGCAGTGCAACTAGCTCTGAATTCCTGCATGAAAGAAGGGAAAGCTGCTGAGAAACAAGAGAAGGTTCATGAGAAAGTACTAGGATGAGTTGTTAAAAGTTAATCCCAAAGAACATCTGAAGGAACAGAAATCATCTAGCCTGGCAGCAAACTAAGGAGCTTCATAGATGATGACTCCCAAATGTGGGATGGGCACTTAGAAAATCTTGAGAGACTCGTTTTAACTACATTCTATCCTTATTATAACCACCACCTTAATTCAGGCCCCCATCATTTCACCCCTGACTTGCTACAACCACCTCCTGTTACTGACTCTGATTTTCTCTTTCCAACCTAGTCTGCATCACAGCCAGTCGTCTTTCTGAAATGTAACTCTGATCACTGCCTGGCTTCAACCCTTCAATTGCTCTCTACTGCCTTCAAGGCAGAGTCTAAACATACTACACTCAATAGCAGCGATTTCCAACTGGCGAGCCACAGAAATTGTTAAAACATGCAATACCTGACTATTTAGTCTGGGGCACTGAACTCTTTTCCCTTAGATTGTCAAATTAAAATATGACAACAGCCAACACAACAATAGCCATCCGGTGTGAATAAAACAAAATTACACTGAATTTTTTGTCAGACTGGCAGAAAATACATTCTTTGGTGTGCCGCAAAACTTTAGTAATTAGTTTATGTGTTCCATGAGATGAAAATCACTGCTCTATAGGTATACCTCGGAGATATCATACAGGCTCGGGTCCAGACAATGGCAATAAAGCGAATATCACAATAAGGCAAGTCACACGAACTTGTTCTCCCAGTGCATATAATAGTTCTGTTTATACTGTAGTCTATCAAGTGTACAATAATAGCATTATGTCTAAAAATAATGTACATGCTTTAATTTAAAAATACCTTATTGCTGACAAATGCTAACCATCACTGGGCCTTTAGCGAGTCATAATCTTTTTGCTGGTAGAGGGTCTTGCCTCAGTGCTGATGACCACTGCCTGGTTACAGTGGTGGGTGTTGAAGGCTACAGTGGCCATGGCAACTTCTCAAAGTAAGAACAATGAAGTTTGCCAGATTAACTGACTCTTTGTTGCACCAACAATTTCTCTGTAGCATGTGATGCCCGTTGATAGCATTTTACCCACAGAACTTAGGAAAATTGGAATCAATCCTATTTAACCCTGCCACTACTTTATCAATCCACTAAGTTTATGTAATGTTCCAAATCCTTGTTGACATTTCAACAATCTTCACAGCATCTTTACCAGGAGTAGATTCTATCTCAGGAAACTACAGTCTTTGCTCATGCATAAAAAGCAACTCCTAACCCATTAAAATTTTATCATGAGATTGCAGCAATTCAGTCACATCCTCAGGCTCCACTATTAATTCTAGTTCTCCTGCTATTTCCACATCTGGAGTTACTTCTTCCACTGCAGAATTGAACCCCTCAAAGTCATTCACAAGAGTTGGAATCAACTTCTTCCAAATTCCTGTTTATGTGACATTTTGACTTCTTCCCATGAATCTTGGATGTTCTTAATGGCATCTAGAGTGGGACTCCTTTCCAGGTTTTCAATGATCTTTGCCCAGACCCAGGGGAGGAAATCACTATCTATGGCAGCTATCACCTCACAAAATGCTTTTCTTTCTTTCTTTGTTTTGAAATCCTCACATGAGGATATTGATTTTTAGAGAGGGAGAAAGGAGAACAGAGAGAGAAAGAAACATGGGTGTGAGAGAGTGAAACATCCATTTGTTGTCTTCTGGTATGCTTCCGACTGGGAAACGAACCCGCCAAGGTAGGCATGTGCCCCTGACTGAGATTCAAACCCACCACCTTTTGGTCTATGGGATGATGCTCCAACCGACCAGGACACAAAATGTATTTCTTAAATAATAAGACTTGAAAGTCAAAATTACTCCTTAAGCTGCAGAATGGCTGTTATGTTAACAGGGATAAAAACAATATCAATCTGTTACATTTTCATCTGAGCTCGAGTGATCAGAGGCATTGTCAGTGAACAGTAATATTTTGATAGGAATCTTTTTTCTGAGCAGTTAGTCTCAACAGTAGGCTTAAAATATTCAATAAACCATGTTATAAACAGATATGCTGTCATCAGGCTTTGTTGTTTCACTTATAGAGCACAGGCAGAGTAGACTTAGCATAATTATTAATGGTCCTAGGATTTTCTGAATGGTAAATGAGCACTGGCTTCAACTTAGGCACTAGCTGCATCAGCCCCTAAACAGAGAGTCAGCCTGTCCTTTGAAGCTTTAAAGCAAGGCATGGATTTTTCGTCTCCAGCTATGGAAGTCTTAGGTGGCATCATCTTCCAAAATAAGGAAGGTTGTTTAGGCTACACTGCGAAGCTGTCGTTGAGTGTAGACACCTTCTTTATCCCAGCTAGTCCTTATGGATAACTTGCTGCAGCTTTTATATCAGAACTTGTTGCTTCACCTTGCACTTTTATGTTATGGAGACGGCTTCTTTCCTTAAACATCATAAACCAACATCTACTGGCTTCAAACTTCTTTTAAAGCAGCTTCCTCACCTGTCTCGGACTTCAGAGAATTGAAGAGTTAGAACCTTCCCCTGGACTAGGCTTTGGCTTAACAGACTGTTGTGGCTAGTTTGTTCTTTAATATATAGACCACTAAAACTTTCTGCATATCAGCAACAGGCTGTTTTACTTTCTTATCATTTGTGTTTACTGGGGTAGCACTTTTAATTTCCTTCAAGAACTCCTCCTTTGCATTCACAACTTGATTAACTGTTGGCACAAAAAGCCTAGCTTCTGGCCTGTCTCAGCTTTTGATGTGCTTTCTTCACTAAGCTTGATCATTTCTAGTTTTTGATTTAAAGTGAGAGACATGCAACCTTCCTTTCACTTGAACACTTAAGAGGCCACTGCAGGATTATTAATTGACCTAATTTCCATATTTATGTGTCTCAAGGTCAGGGAGAGATGGTGGAAGAGCCAATTGGTGGAGCAGTCAGAACACACCTAGCAGTTACTAAGTTAATCATTTTATAAGAACGTGGCTCATGGCACCCCAAAACAATGATAATAGCAGCATCAAAAATCACTGATCACAGATCACCATAATAAATATATTATAGTAATAATGAAAAAGTCCGAAATATTTTGAGAATTATTGAAATCTGATACAGAGACACAAAGTGAGCAAATGTTGTTGGAAAAATGGTGCTGAGAGACTTGGCTTGACCCAGGGTTGCCAAAACCCTTCATTTTGTAAAAATCCACAGTATCTGCAAAGTGCAATAAAGTGAATCACAATAAAACAAGGTATGCCTGTAACTGTCTGTTTGTCTTAGTCTTTAGATTTTTTTGGATCTCCCTCATGACTATAAATTCCACAAGAATGGTCAGTTTCAAAATCACAGCTGTGTATTCCGGAACTAGTACAGTGCCTGGCATAGTGGGCACAGATAGACTCACTGAATTAATAAATGTATTAAGAATTTCCTCAAACTGAAAAATATTTAACAAAACAAATTACCTTTGGTGTCCCTGGTCCCCGGGTAAGTCAACTTCTTTTAGTGGTTTCCCATAACTTTTTCCTGTATTTCCTCAAATAGTCCGTTCATTAAAATCAATTCAAAATCTTGGCTGAATATTTCTGTTTCCTGCCTGGGCCCTGACTGATGGTTTATGAACACAAATAGAAATAGCAGACTAATGGTTTCTTAGGATTTTAAGTTAACTGTTGATGTTTTACTCTCTCAAACATCCTATTTTCTATTAATTTTTACAGTACAATTTTTTAAAATATAGCACTTAATTCCTTTTCCAATCTGTTTCATCTTTATATTCTTTAAACTTATACTCCTTAAAATTTAAGGTTTACAATTAAGTAACTGATTATCTTTGTAATCATAACTACATTTTTGGTTATAGGAAAATGTACTTGAACAAACAGAAAATTTAACTTAAAAAAAAAATAGAAAGTCCTCCCAGTACAAAAGAAAAATTTCCAATGATGAATATATGTAAAATTGCCCCATGTTTTAAAAAGCTGAAGGCCAGAAAGAAAACCAAGTATATATACATTGAAATATTTGGTAATTGACCGAACGATTACCCATAATTTAAAAATTATTCTAATAAATAAATAAATATTCTAAATTTAATATAGTTTAGTTTCATCAGGGGTGAATACAGGTATTGTGGAACCTAAAGTTTGTACAATGGGGGAGGGGGAACCTCTTTTTGAAGAGGGGAAAAAGAGAAAACTAAGAACAAGACTATTCATATAATATTAGGTATAAGGCCGGGAAGGACCCTAAGCAAGTCAGGGCCCTAAAGCTTAAGTTTTCATGAGCTTTATTAAAAATCCACTTCTGGTATCAAAACGAAGTACTTTTTTTCTTTCATGAAATTATGGGCAGAATGCTCAATACTGACATTTATTGTTTATATTAATAAAAGAAAAATTTTTAACTTAGAAATAAAACTCTGAGCTCTTCTCAACGTCAAATCTCAGTGATCTCAGTGACGCGTTTGCCCCTTTACACGGTAGCACCCGCATGGCTGTGTGATGCTGTGGCCGCGCTGGGACCGAGTGCAGGAAGGACGTGAATAGCTGTTAATAACAACAGGATTCTCACAAGACTGGTAGCTTTTTAATTTTCTTAAAGTAGTAGCTGTACTCCAGATTAGAATTCAAAGAAAACAACTTTATGACTATATTAGGTGAAGAATGAAATGCAATTCTCAGTAAGATATCCCAGAAATGACCAATCATTTTAACAATCAGAATTTAGTTGAAAGTAAAACTCAGTTTTGAACAAACTGAATTACATTCGTTACAATTAATTTATTCAAAAAACAAAATTTTTGCAATTAAAACATTCATTCAGAAACAAAATTGGGAGGTCTATTAAACTTACAATCACCATGTTACTTATTAAGAAAATAATTATCTTAAAATAAATACCTCTGTCAAATAAAAATAGATTCTAAAACAAGGAAGCTCTAAAAGCCTTTCTTATTTTGGCATTTAATCCCGAGTGGTCTTAGCTAATGTCACTGTTACTTACTGATCGCACTCCTCCCTGCAGGAGGGAGCGGGGAAAAGAAGAAAGAGAAGGAGACCGTGGCTCCGACCAGAACACTCGGACTATGCTGAGACGCACAACAGAGGTGGGTGTCACGATGAGCCATGCTGTGCGGAAGATATGCTGCATGCTGCTGGGCCTCGGGTGGGTGTGTGAGACCTGGGCACTCGCGTGGAGCTTCAGAATCCCCTCCCCTCCCCAGGAACTTGGTTAAAAAAGGTTAAACACTGGCCGGCCTGTTCTATAGAAGGGCAATAAGCTTATTCGTTATAGTGGCTCTGAAACAACAGCTGAGTATAAAACAGGCACAGGCTGTCAGACATCTATGAACTTGACTGAAAGAGAAATCAAGCTGAGAGGAAGAATGTCCCCTCTGGGATTCTGACACCTTGGAAAACTGGGACAAGAATCTTTTCCTTTTTTTCTCTTTATGACAATGAACGGGGCAGGAAATGATGGCCCCTGCTCTTCAAACCAAAGCCTTTACCTCCATGACCTTAGAGCAGTTATAAAAATGGTTTGTAAATGTACATCAGGGTGGCTGATGATAAAATCTCCCTAGACAGCACTAAACTGTGGCTGAAAGCCTCTTTAAAAAACACATTTGTGCCAACCAAGTCTCACCCTCCCTTCCCCAAAGATGTGAGCTAAACCAAAAGAAGGGCAGACCATGCAAAATTTCTCTACATTTTTAATGTAGTGAATTTCTGATGTTAAAATGGAGGAGCATAAAAGTGATAACCAAAAAAGCAGCTCTTGCAGTCTAATGTCTTAAAATCCACACCCTTTCACCTTGCATGTGTGGAAGAAGAAAGAGCAGAAGATAAAATCACTTCCACCTGGACCACTGCTTTTCTTTATCTGTTAAAGGCACGTATATCACTCCCATCAGCGGTTTCATTTTGACACTGCCATCTTGTAGCTTGTCATACTGCTCCAGCATCTGATTTCCACCTGCAGGACCGACGGGCAATATCAATCTTCCACCAGGCTTTAACTGGTCTATTAGCTAAAAGAAAAAAAACGCACATATACACCAAGTTACAGATTTTCTATTAATAGTAATTTTACATCTCCATAAACAGCCTTCAGTGCCATGGGCAGAAAGTACAAATGTACTGTATTTGGCACACACGTACTTTGATTGTTAAACTTATCACTCAATTCCCACTCATTTACTTATCTGCCTCTCCTACTAAACTGCAGGTCCTTTGACAACAGGGACAGTGTCCTACTCAGCTTGGTACAATTGCAATTCTCAAATGTTTGAGCTGAATACATCATACAGAGTTATCCTCTTGCGAAGGCCAAAAGCAAAGCCCAAAGTTCCAATACCTGTATGTTTGTTTTGAATCTTTGTGGTTTAGAGGGGAAGTGTAGAAATTCTGAAAGGAAACTCTATCATTTTAGAATTTAGGGCATCACTTAATGAAAGCTAAGGGAACCTTGGTTTTAAAATGGAATTTAGGATTGCTGGCGCCATGATGAAGGACAGTAGGGCTGGAGCCCCAAGGCATTAGAATGAGGACCCCCCCGTGTCCATGAAGAACCAAGACCACTCAATGAGAGCCCCTCCGGTAAGTTTTAGAATCTTATGTTACCATCTGCCTGTAGCTTTACAAGTCACCACTAATCAAAAACAATGAGCAAGAAGCCTCACTTTGAATAGCATTGCCCCCAAAAGGATGTCTCAATTAAAATTTTGGTTGTGAGCAAAGCATTTTTTTTTTGCCATTTTAATTTTTATAAAGTAATATTGACAAGGTTGTTTTTTTTTTAATTTCAAGATTTATAATGAAGAACAACAGGTGGCTTCCCTCCACTCTTGCTTCCTAAATCCAGTCATTTTCATCCTTTTAGTCTTCATTGGTTACTTTTTTATTCGGAAGTGCTTACTTCTAAAGCACATCTTTTATTTTTCTTAATTGAGATATAACTGACATATAATACTGGATTAGTTTTAGGTATACGACATAGGGACTTGATATATTTATTAGGTTGCAAAGTGATTAGCGCATTTTAAGTTCAACTGACACCCACCACCACACAGTTCCAATTTTTTTCTTGTGATGAGAATTTTTAAGATCTACTCTCTTAGCAACTTTCAAATATACAATCTAAAATTACCTATAGTTACTGTGCTGTACAATATTTAATTTTATTTCAAATTATATACTAAATCAGGGCTGAGCTCTTTTACATATATTCTTCTCCTTTCCCCCAATCCAACCAATACCTTAATTTTTTATTTAAACCATTTTCGGTTGTGACTGTGTAACTATAATTTGCAGCTGAACCAAGAGGTATTCAACGATTGTTTCCTTTCATATATTGCACAATAGTTGGTTTTCTGCAGTTAAAAACTGAAGCTTTTTCTCTTTCCACTCATTTAATTTCCTTTGTAACTGTTTCTAAATCTTTGTACATTCCAACAACTTCACAATGAAATTTCTAGTCAAACCTATCAAATGGTGCCCTTTCTTTTTTTGGTAGACCCTCCTGGGGCCGCCTTCTGGCTGCTCCGAAGCTGGACTAGGGATTCTCCCAGCCAGCTGCACGACCCGTGTCCTGGGACGTCTCGCTGCAATAATACTGGGAGCTCTTGTCACCTCTCTCCTGAAAAACACGTCCTGCCTTCCTGGGTCTCATGGCTTCCTTGTTTCGGTTTTACCTACTGTCTCTCTCCTCCCTCATTTTTTGCTGTATTATTAAAGCAATTCCTCCAGAAGTATTCTGTGAAACGGTGCACGGACTACTGTAATGAAGAGCAGTTGAGATTATTAAGTCTAAAACTATTCTACCTATTTGGCACTATGTGTGGGTACAGAATTCCAGGCTGGAAATCATTTTCAGTTCAGAACTGTGATGGTGTGTTCCCTGCCTTGTTGATTCTAATGTTGCTATTCTACAGTCAGATGCCTTTGTGATTACAAATCCTTAACAAATTATCTTTTTTGCTTTTCTGGAAACTTTTAAGATCTTCTCTTTATATTTAGCATTCTGAAATTTCATGGTGATATTGTGGTTTTTCTTTTGTTTTTAAAAAATTCATCATACTGGACACTCGATAGATCTTTTCATACTACAGAATCATGTCCTTCAGTTCTTGGAAATCTTCTTACTTAGGACCTAGGGCTTAATTGTTCCTTATAAAAATTTCAAGCCACAGCTCCTCTTTTCAGACCCAGGACTCGTCTCTGACTTCCCAGGTCCTGATGCCTCCAATTGCTAAGCCTTTTCAGAGGTCTGCAGCACAAACTACTTCTGCATTGATAGTGTCCTCTGGGGTCTCTTGGGTTTGGAGTCCTCCATTCTCCTGGAGTCAATGATCACTCCGGATGCCTTCTGTCTTCACATACTATAGAGTTCAGGACTGCAAGTATCATCTCCTAGATAGTTGAACTAGTTTGTGTTTCTGTTTCTTGTTTTTCCAGTTGTTCTGGGGTGATATCCAAGAGGGGCATAAATATCTTCACTCATTACCTTAAAACTGGAAAGCCCCTTCAGCATGTATACAAGACCCTTATAATACTTACAAGTGCTGCTATGTTTAAAATCATATTAAGTTAAAGCTATAAATGTCCTTCGAGATCATCTCAGGGTCTTGGTGGGAAAAATGAGTCCTACACCCAAGCCTTCACTTAAACACAGTTTTATTTCAGATTTTAATTGGTTGTACCAGGCTGCCAATATGTTTTTTAGTAAAACACACACACACACACACAATCTGTCTCTACTGATCATGTGTTCATATATGAAAATTCTTTAAGCTATTTATGACTTGTATACCTTTCTATACCATGTTAATACTTCAATTCAATGTGTTAAAAGCAGCCCTGTCCGGGTGGCTCAGTTGATTGGAGCACTGTCCCGTACAGCAAAAGGCTGTAGGTTCTATTGCCTGTCAGGGCACATACCTAGGTTGCGAGTTCAATCCCTGGTTGTGGCATGTATGGGAGGCACCTGATGGATGCTTCTCTCTCACACTGATGTTTCTCTCTCTCTTTCCACTTCCCTTCCTCTCTCTCTTAAATCAATAAACATATCCTTGGGTGAGGATTTTTTCAAAAATGTCTTAAAGCCACTGATTTAATAAAACAAAAACAAAATAAAACGAAAAACAGATGACAGAACCAGATAGAATAAGTGATTTTCTCACAGTCATTTAGCCAATAAGTAGCAAGTGAATGATTACAACAAATTCCCCAACTTTCAGCTTCTCACACCTGATCTAAACCTTTCCAGGCTGGGGAGTGGATCAGCCTGGGCAGAAAATGCCACTAGTCATCTATCTAGTCCAGAACTAAGTAAAGTCTGTATGTAATAGAAACCTAAGACTTCAATAAACTTAACCAAGAATTATTAAGAGCTAACATAAGCTTTTCAGAGTCTTATAAAATGAAAAATCAATTTTGTACTTCAGTATTTCCTTGACTATACTATAATATATAATACTGGAATATCCTTTCCTCAAATTGAAACAATGCAAATTCTCTTATTTTGAAGATTAGTTTAAGTTCCATTCCTGTATGAATTCTCCTTATCACTCTATGCAAAATTCTTTTGTTACCTTGAACTCATACAGGATTTTCACTTTATTCAATATGTATCACATGCTAATAATATGATATCAGATTACTAATTTCCCTGTTATATGTATGACACATCTCCTCTAGGATATAAGCTTTGTGAGGGTAAAATGTATGACAAATACTTCCTGGTCTCTCCCAGGCACCTAATAATCTTGTGTATTCCAGTATTAAATAAAATATCAAGTGATTATCAGGTCATGAACTCTAGAGGGATTTTCCCAATTCCACTGGCAGACTAGCTCTTTGCTGGTTCAAATACTGCTTCAAAAGATAACCATGAGCTGGGGTTTAGTAATCTTGATGTTGTTTATACAATTGTTTGCATATGGAAACAATAATTACCTACTAACTGTAACTAAAATGCACAACATGAGAGTCTAATTACAGTTTGAACACCATCTAGAAGTCATTTCCTATAAACCTTTGAGAGTTTAGTTGAAAGCACACAAACACAGAAAAAACACAACTCACTGCTTGGGGCACAACCGGGGCTGCAGCGCCTACATGAATAGCGTCGTAAGGGGCTTCTTCAGCATAGCCCATCCTCCCGTCCCCCACTGGAAGAAAAATGCACACTTTCAGTACCTGTCCAGCTAGAACTGCTTAGTGTGAAGATTTTAAAGCAGGGAAAGGATAGTGTTGTTTATTTGTTTGTTTGAAATAATGATGCTGGGACAACTGAATTTGCATATGGAAAAAATATACACTCGGACCCCTGACCTCAGATATACACAAAAGTCAATATCAGGAAGATCAAAGACCTAAATGTGGAAAGCTAAATAATAAAGTTTCTGAGAAATACCTTCATGACTTCAGAGTAGCCTATAGCAGGACACAGAAAGCCTGGAAAGAAATGGTAAGTCTAGCTACATACTAAGAATTTCTATTTATCAGAAAGGACCTATGTGAGAATGAAAACGCATGCCACAAGCTGGGAGGAGAGATTTATAATATACACAAATAGACAAAGGGCTAGTCTCTAGAAGTCCTACAAATCTAAGAAAAATATAAACAAGTCTATCTGAACAGGCATTTCACAAAAGAAGAAACTAAATGGCCAAACATATGAAAAAGTGTTCAACCTCTGTGGTTAATAGGAAAATACAAAATTAAAATCACAAAGAAATACTGTTACACACTCACTAAGTGGGCAAAAAGAAAAATCTAATAATACCAAATGCTGGCAGAGATGCTGAGTAATAAGAATCCCGACACATCGCGCTGGGAATGCACATTGGTTGAATAACTTTAAAACCAGCTCTGCAATGTCCGTGGTAACCCTTAGAACCTACGATAAGGCTCCTACGGACGTGAGTGCTTGCACAGTGAGCAGGTATGTGTGTGCATCTGGACTCATGGACACGCATGCTCACAGCAGCACTGTGAATGTCCCCAAATTAGAAATAACTCAAAATACCAAGCTCCAGTAGAATTAACAATTTTGGTGATGTTCTTATAATAGAATGCTGTACAACAATAAAAACGTATGCAAAAGGTGGGTGAATGTTACAAACATAAGACTGAATGAAAGAACTCATTCATCACAGAATGTATACTGCGTGGTTCCATTTATCTAAAGTTCAAAATTAAATTAAACATTATTTTTGGAAGTACGATTAGGTAGTAAATGTGCAGAAGTAATGACACTGCTTGCCACTAGGGAGACGGGAGGGAGTTATGATGAGGGAAAAGGAAGCTGAGGACTTCCTAGGTACCAATAACGTTCCATTTCTTGATCAGCGTGGTGATTAAATGGGTATTTTATTAACCTTCACATTTATGGTTTTTTGCATTTTTTTTATGTTTTCTTATTTTTCACAATACAAAATATGTTCCTATGGAAATGGTGTCATTGTCTATTGCTGAGTGGAAAAAAGCAAACCACAGGACAATATGTACAGTATGAGTTAAACTCTGTGTGTGTGCAATTTATTCATACATATACTTGTATTTAGAAAACTTAAAAGGGAAAAGAAGAGGCTTTTTTACCTTACAGATCTGCACTGTTTACATTTTTTTTATAATGAATACTTGTTACTTTGGTATTATTTATATGTGGAATCTAATGAACAAAATAAACTCAAAAACAAAATATAAACAGACTCATAGATATAGACAACAGATTGACAGCTGTCAGAGAGGAAGAGGGTTGGGAGCTGGGTGCAAAAGGTGAAGGGTTTAAGCAAAGAAAAAAACTCAGACACAGACAACAGTATGGTGATTACAAGAGGGAATGAGGTGGGGGAAGTAGGAGGTGGAAGGCAGGTTAAATGTTGATGGAAGGAGATTTGACTTGGGGTGGAAAACATACAATACATTAAACAATTGGTGTGTTATAGAATTGTACACCTGAACCCTATCCTATCTAATTTTATTAAATAATTTCACCCCAATAATTTTTTTTAAAAGAGCAATGAAGAACTCAACATGGACACTTTCTGAAACAGTTAACAGTTATGTCAGCCAAGGTCCCAAAGTCAAGGTAGAACTAGCATAACACTTTCAAGTAATTGTTTTCTTACTTAGTAGTGAAAAGTGAATGTTTAAAAAATGCAGTAATTAGTTCTGAGTATTATTTAGCTGCATGGGGATCTTTTGAAAAAACATTCTCCAGAGAGGAAAATTTCAAGTGTTCTGATACTCACCAATCAGTTGCACTCTCCCTGAAGACAAAAGCATTGGATCGTCCTTTCTGACGTTATTTATTGAGTCGTCTACCAGCTCTTTAATGTGGTCAATTCCTACGACTTTGCCACTAGCTCCAACCTGGAAATGAGAAGAATTCAATAGCTCACTGGTCTAAATTTGTCTTTCTAAAGTGTCATTAGAGCACTTCTTTATGTAGAGTCATATTCTCAAATGAGAAATAAAGACGAACAGCTAAAGCTTCTGATTAGATTGTTATTGTTTATTAGAAATTATTTACCAAATAAGACTTTCTCAACTATAACCCTCAAATGAATAATTATATTTAAGTAATTAAAAAGCTAGAATAAGCCCTGGCTGCATGGCTCAGTTGGTTGTAACATTGTCCTGTGCACCAAAAGGGCCACCAGTTCAATCCCTAGTCGTGCATATAAAAGGCAACCTATCAAAGCTTCTCTCTCACATCGATGTTTCTCTCTCTCCCTATCTTCCTCTCTAAAATCAGTAAAAAATATATTTGGGTGAAGATTAAAAAAAAACAAGAGCCCTGGCTGGTGTGGCTCAGTGGACTGAGTGCTGGCCTGTGAACCAAAGGGTCACAGGTTTGATTACCAGTCGGGGCACATTCCTGGGTTACAGGCCATGTCCCTTTTTGGGGGGCACATGAGAGGCAACCACACACTGTAGTTTCTCTCCCTCTCTTTCTCCTTCCCTTCCCCTCTCTCTAAAAATAAATAAAATAAAAATAAAAATAAACTAGAATAGATTATAAAAACTTGTAATATGAAGAAAAATGCTATCATTCTTTAATTTATAATTTTTTAAGATTTATTTTTTATTAAACTTAAATTACCCTAATTTTTATTAACTTAAATTACCCTAATTTTTAAAAAGATAACTCAGAATTTAATGATTTTTTTTAAAAAACAAATTTTCCTCTGAAACCATAAATATCTTAAGTATAGAAAATAATCTCATTAAGTATTATTTCTAAGCTTTGGAAAAGAAGGCTCTGACATCCCATCAGTGAGGGCTTACCTTCTACAAAATAAGTAAAAAATACTGAACGGAACTATCTCAATCCTTATTACGTGCCGAACACTGTTCTGGGTGCTCAAGAAATGTCAAGGAAAAAAATCAGACAAAACTTCTACCTCCTGGAACTTAACATGCTAGTGGTCTGCTGATTACACATGTACAGAAAGTTAAATGGATTCTAGTCCAAGATGGAACCATAAATCCCAGCTTAACTAAACCAGAACCTTCCAACCTGGCCTCTAGGGTCAAGATTTTTCATAACTGACCTGATCTGCTTATCTGAGCTCAGACGAACCTTTCCTCCAGGTGCCTGAGTAGGCCTCCAGACTTTATCTCTGGTAGTCACTTACCAAATAAGCCTCTGGTGATGTTAAGTTGAAGTATAAAACAAGGCATTTTTCTTAGAGTACTTTTCTTAATGTAAAGGATTCTCTACCCTCATTCCTAATAAGACTGCAGGAGTATTTGGATCTCAGACTCTATTAGTTTCTGCTGGATGAGAACTTGGAAGCATATAGTCTGCTACCAGTAGATGGTAGCTACTGTCTACCATCTTGTGATCATAAGAGAAGAGCTCATGTGACAACGAAGCCAACACATGGAGGTAGGCAAAGCCAAACCCAAACCACAGAGGAACCCATTGTCGATAACATCTGATCCTCTGAACCCTGCCGCACAAGAAGCCAGCTACACTTTTAAATGTTTCCACTGTATAAACCAAATAAATTCCTTTTTAGCTCTGCCAGTTTAGAAAGAGTGTTCTGTCACTTGCGAGAACAATAAAAAATCCTAGTGATATATATTCCAACTGCTTCCTTGGTAGAATTTTTTTAAAAAAAGCCCTCAGTAACTTCTAATGGAAAAAATACACAGCCAAATCATACATAGCACATGTAGAACTATGCTTCTGCTGGGGCCAGAATGAAAAAACAAAATAAAGGTCTTACCATACGTGCAAAACATGCAGTAAGGATTCCACTTCCAGATCCTACATCAAGAGCTTTAGCTCCTTCATGCAATTGATCAAATAGAAGTTCTAGTGCATATGCATGCTGCCAAAAGAAAACAAAGCAAATATTCTTTTTTTTCAAGAATATATATAACATGGCATATAAAGAAAGTTGCCAACTTCATACCAATGTTACTACTATTGTCATCTGCCAAGACAACAAAAACATATTACATAGTACTTACATCTACACAGGAATTACATAAGAAAATTCTTATTGTTTGATTATATTCTTACATTTAATTAAAATGTTTCAGTAATTTATCTCCAGTGTGTGAATTTTTAAAATTTAATTAATTCGAAGTCAAAAGTCACAAAAGGATTTACAATGAAAAGTCTCTATCCTGCCCTGTTCCATCTCCAACCAGTTTCACTCCCCAAAGGCAACCAGTATTACTAGTTTCTTATGATGCCTTCCAAACGTATCCATTCTATGTATACATAAGCAAATGCATATGTTTTTTCATTGATTATATCCTAAAGAAACTTTATCAATATTTAAACAGCCTGTTCCTTTTTTTAATGACTGAGGAGCATATTTTTGTATGGATATATTATAGAACAAACACCCTTAATGAGAGATATTTAAGTTAGCTCCAATCTCCTATAACAAAAGAGATGAAATAATCTTAAAAGGTGTATCTGTAGAATAATATGATAATCTTAAAAAGTATATCTATAGGATAACTTTCTAGAAGTAGAATTAAGAGGGCCAAAAGATATATTTTTATATTTATAGTACATACAAATTATAAATTAAATAAAATCATAATGGTTATGCTTTGGATTAAACCAAGAAATAAAGCTTTCACTACTTTATCTTCTTTATAAACACATTTCAGTGCTTTTCCAAAACATGAGGTTAGAACTAGTAAATGTTATCTTAAGAGCTGTCCTGGTATATTCACTAAAAATCATAAAATCCTATAGCAATAAAACATTTGCTACCAGAATTTAGTTGATAAAAACACACATCCATGCCCTGGCCAGATGGCTCAGTTGGTTGGAGGATCATCCCATGCACCAAAAGGCTGTGGGTTCAATTCCTGGTCAAGGGCACATACCTAGATTGTGGGTTTGATCCCCAGTCAGGGTGCATCAGGGTGCACACAGGAGGTGACCCATCAATGTTTCTCTCTCACATAGATGTTTCTTTCTTTTCTCTCTCTCTTTCTTTCTTTCTTTCTTTCTTTCTCTCTCTCTCTCTCTCAAATAAAAAAAACATGTCCTTGGGTGAGGATTTAAAATTATTTTTTAAATTACGCATTCATGAATCCATAGTGATAATAAGTAATACATATATACATCTACAGGTATATAAATGGAGAATAAGGGGAAATTGTTCCCAACTAATAAACACAGATGAAATGATAAACTTAGAAAATTACCATCTGGCAACCATTTTAGTAACAAATGAGTCAGGCAAAAATTATAAGTGAATGTTAAAGTCAGTGAATTATAATTTGAGGAATAACAGGATATTTACATAATCTCAAAGTGTTTGCCCAAGACACTTATTACCAAAGGGAAAACTATAATTTTACAGTGGAGTTCAGAAAAAAAATTCTTTATGAAGAAACCCAGTTGACACTACCTTAATCAAATGATAAAGTTAACACCATCAATGGAACACAATGACATCTTCACATGACATTAGCTAAAATATATCACTTCTGGAATATTCCAGGCAAAAATGCATAGCCCTATCTAATCATTAGAACACAGCAGATAAACCTAAATTAAGAGACATTCTTTAAAATAACTGGCTTGCATTTGTAAAAATCTTCAAGACCATAAAAGAAAAGACTGAGGGACTGTTCCAGATTAAAGAAGACTCAGAAGACATGACAACTAAATAAAACTCGATCTGCATTTTCCTCTTCCAATAAAGGACATTACTAGAGCAACTAATAAAATGTAAATAAGGTCTGAATTGGCTAACGGTGTTGTATTAATGTTAATTTCAGGATTTTGATAATTGTACTCTGATTATTGAAGAGAATGTCCTATTTCTAAAGGTAAAAAGCATTCTGCTTGCAAATTACTCTCCAAGTTCATAAAGAAATATATATGTTTCATATATATATTTGTATATCTGTGCATGTATGTGTGTGTGTAGAAAGAGGGAGAGGATGGGGAGAAAGAAATAAAGAAAAAGAAAAAAGCAATAAAGCAAATACAGTAAAATGATAAGATTCAGGGAATATGAGTAAAAGGTATAGGAAAATTATTTGTATTCTTACATTTCTGTAAGTCTAAAATTCTGTTAAAATAAAAAAAAATCATCAGAAAGAGGTAATGTGTTCCAAATGGAGGACAGACTGGAAACTCCCTATTTGGAAAACTAATTTAGGTGATAAAAGCCAGAATACTGGTAACTCTGAAGATAGAAGTTGTAGGAAAGGGCATGAGGGAACCTTGTAGGGTACAGGAAATGTTCTCTATCTTGATCTGGGTAGTGTTTACAAATAAACACATGTAAACACTCATCAAGCTGTATACTTACAATCTGTGCACTTTACTGTGTGTGTATCATAACTTAAAAAAAAAAAAGTTAAATACCACTAGGAAATAACCGTGTTCAGAATATGGGAAATTCTATAGGATAAATGAATGAGTTTTGTCAATAAATAAATGGCAAAAAGAAAGGGACTGTTAACATTTTTAAAAGACTAAAAAGACTGCAAAGATGCGATGTATGGACCTTGTTTAGATCCTGAAAAAGCAAATCAACTGTAAAAAAATGTTTTTTGAGAAACCTGGAAAAGTTTGAACATGGACAAGATATAAGATAACATTAAGAAACACTGTTTGGCATGTGGGGGTATTGTAGTTGTGTTTTTGAAGTCTATCAGATTTACACTAAAGTATTTAGGGGTAAAATACTATGTTCAAAATGTGCTTTATGGTTTGACAAAAGGAAATCATATACGTAGATTCTTTTGCAAAGAGACTCCTGTCTAAAGAGTGAAAACCACCAATACTATGAAAAAAAGCTTTGGGTTAAAGACCAAAAGTCCTGGCTTCTACTTGTTCTAAATATATTAGCCCCATGACATTGGATATTATTTATAGCTCATTGTTCCTCAGTTTTTCCCTGTCATTACGATGGAGAGAAAAACAGTTGTTCCAACCCTGCTTTCTCCCCAGAGGTACCATTGTGATTAAAAGTCATGATGTATTTAAGAAAAGCCAACGATTACAGCGCAATGACTTGTTGCTGCTTCTCTTTAAGGTATTTCAAAGTCATTTATAAAGGTAAAATTAACGATTAATTGATCTTCTACTTCTAGTTAGTGTGTTTTGGGTAAACTTTCTCTTAGGAAACCTTGTGTATGACTGTAAATCAGTGGACTCCCTCTTTTGCTTGACTCAAGAACGAAATGACTTGGTTAGTCAAAATAACTGGATGAAGGCCCTCCTTTCCTTTTCTCATGTTACGCTGTCCCATCCCTTCCGTTTCTGAATGGGTCACTCCTAAAGCCACTAAGATGGGCTGAGCAAGGTAGCTGCCCATACCCAGGGGCCAAGAGGATAGCTGCAATGCCCAGGTAGAAGTGCCAGAGCCTAAGCAGGTTCAGTGGGCATCTGTGTCCACACGGGGGAATGGACTGAACCAGGAGTCAGGCCCCAGCTAGAGGGTTTCTGCAAACACCGCTGGATCATACTAGGTATCAGAGCATAAATGGTGGAGAAGGAGGAGAATGGGGGCAGGGGGAGACAGTGATAGCAGTGGGAAATTGGTCACAAACAAGAGGATCGATCAAATAAATAAATATGTTAAGGAAAACGGAACTAGTTTTCTCACTGTCAGAAAAGGAAGTTAAGTATGGAAAGGGAGAGAACAGGAAACCACAGACATACTGGTATAAATAAGTAAGGAACAGACCTTTATGATCTCAGAGTAAACCCTCACAAGACACAATAAGAGTAACTCTACAGTGGGGAAGACTGGCAGACACCACCTCAATCAAGTGAGTATCATATCTTTAGAAGTGGGACAAATCGAAATTGTACGCTGTCTGGTAGGGCTGTAATGAGCACCCAGCATCACTTCTGTGATATTCCCACCGAAGTGGCATGACCTGAATCTAGTCATGAGGAAAAATTAGACAACCCAAACTGAAGGACATCAACAAAATAATTGGCCTGAAATCTTGAAATGACTCAGGTGATGAAAGTCAAAGAAAGCGAAGGAACTGTTCCAGACTGATGGAAACTAAAAGAGGAGTGATTCCGTGGGACCCTTTATTACATCGAGGACATCATAGGGACAAGTGGACAAACTTGAAAGGAGACTGATGATTAAATGGCAGTGATGTACCAATGTCCCTGTCCCAGTTTCGGTGGTCATGTTATGGTTATATAGGTTATACTGCGGATTTCCTTATTTGAAGGAAATATACCCTAAAGTATTCAAAGGCGATAGGGCATCATTTCACCAACTTGCTCTCAAGGAGTAGAGAAAGTTTCTTGATGTGGTACTTGCAACTTTTTGGTAAGTTTGGGATTGTTTCAAATTAAAAAAAATATTTAATTTTATCCAATTTATAATAGCCAAGTGCTGGAAGCAACCTAAGTGCCCATCAGTAAATGAGTGGATGAAGAAACTATGGTACATTTACACAATGGAATTCTACACAGCAGAGATAAAGAAGGAGCTCCTACCCTTTGCGACAACAGGGATGGAACTGGAGAGCATTATGCTGAGTGAAATAAGCCAGGTGGTGAGAGACCAATACATGATCTCACCTTTAACTGGAACATAATCAACAAAAGAAAAAAGCAAACAAAATATAACCAGAGACATTGAAATTAAGAACAATCTAACAACAGCCAGAGGGGAGGGGGAAGGGACAGTGGAGAGAAGGGTTTTCAGGAACTACTATAAAGGACACATGGACAAAACCAAGGGGGAAGGTGGAAGCAAGGGAGGGAGGTGGGATTGGCTGGGATCGGGGGGGAGTGGTGGGGGGAAGATACAAAAAACTGTAATTGAACAATAAAGTCATTAAAAAACAATTTATCGTTCTGGTCAGGTAGCTCAGTTGGTTAGAGCGTCATTCCAATACACCACGGTGTGGCTTCAATGCCCAGTCAGGGCACAAACAAGAATCAACCAATGAATGCATCAGTAAGTGGAACAAATTGATGTTCTCTCTCTCTCTCTCATATGTTAATTTAAAAAAAGGATATTGATTTTAAAAATTCTTTAACTTTATCTTTCATTGATATTTCAAAATGACATTGTGGGATAATATCTCCAAATCATCAACCAGTACAGCAAGAAAGTGTTAGTTAATGAGGTTTCTAAGAGACACATTGGATTAATTAACTTTTACTGAGGAAATTGCTGGAGATATTTTATTAAATTAAAGTTGTTTTTAGACAAGAGGCTTAACCCAAATGATGGAGCTTCTATGAGAAAGAATTTGTGTACATTTTTGGGATAAGATCTGTAGCTTTCATTAAATTCTTAAAACAATCACTATTCACTGAAAGTTAATAATTTCCATTAATAAGGAAACAAGTCTCACACCATTAGAAAATAAAATAATTTTTTAAAAAAACACAAATAACTCCTATAATACCTGACTTTCCTGAATCCAAAAATCAAAGGACTACAAGGAACTTCTTTAAGGTACTAATCCCTAATCTATAGGCAGTACTGTCCCAACTTAATTCCAAAAAAATTCAAGAACTTTTTTTTCAGTACTATGTTTGTATAAGATTTGTTTTTTTAAAAAGGGGTATACTAAGTTGTTAAAGTCACATTCAGATTTAACATGTCAAGGCTGCCCTGGCTGGTGTGGCTCAGTGGATTGAGTGCCAGCCTGCGAACCAAAGGGTCACCAGTTTGATTCCCAGTCAGGGCACATGACTGGGTTATTGGCCAGGTCCCTGGTGTGGGGGGCGCTCGAGGGGCAACCACACATTGATGTTTCTCTTTCTCTCTCTCTCCTTCCCCATCTATAAAAATAAATAAATAAAATCTTTAAAAAATAAAATAAAATATCAAGGCCTTCAATTATAATTACTAGTTTTCTTCATGTTTAAATCACTATAGGTATTTTTCTGGAAAACCCATGCTCATCTCTAAATCTAAAAATTAACAGTTTTTAAAGTTTATGTTTATAATTATAAAAATTTTCAAACCCATAAAAAACCTCAAAATACAATGAACACTATATTCTCCTCATATACAAAGTCTCCAACTGTTTATATAGTGCTCTACTATTTTATCAAACCATCTAAAAACAGGCTGTAGATGTGATACTTCATTCCTAAAAATTTCAGCATGCATCTGCCAAAAAAAAAACAAAAACACAACAACCCTAGGACATCTTTGTTTGCAACCACATCACCATTATTATCATGCTCAAGAAAATCATCGATTTAGTATTATCTAACACATGTACCATACTCAAATTTCCCTTTTTGTCCTCCAAATGGGTCCTTTACAGATGCTTTTCCCCCAATCCATTCAAATTTCATGCACTGCATTTGCCAATCTGGCGTATCTTCCCTACCAACTCTCTCCCATCTACTACTTCTCTCTGTTCTTCAGAATACTGACTCCTTTAAGGAGTCCCATCTGGCTGTCCTACATAATACCCCATATTCCAGATATATCAGTTTCCTCATGGTTAGACTCAGGTCAAAGACCTCTAGCAAGAGCACCACACAGGGCTCACTGGGTACCTCCCACTGCATCACCATCAGGAAGCACACAACATTGGGCAACCCCACTACTACACCTGCCAAGCTCAGCCCCTCAGTAAATGTGTGATCACTAGGTCACCTTCTTTTCAAGGCCTATTTTTCTCTTTGTAATTGACAGGTAACATGTACAGTAATAATTTGAGACCACATGGATATTTTGTTCCCCAACAACCTTCCTTTTAATAGTTTGATTAACTGATGATTACAAAACAGTGATTTAAAAAAATTCTATTACTCTTTTCATATTTAATTTTAATCCTCACCCGAGAATACATTTGATTTTTTTTTTAGGTGGGGGGGGAGGGAGCACAAGAGAGAAACATCAACATGAGAAACATCAATTAGCTGCCCCTTGTAGGTGCCCCTACCAGGGATGGAACCCATGACTTAAGTGTGGGCCCTGACCAGGCATCAAACCTGCAACCTTCTGGTGTACAGGATGACGCACCAACCGACTGAGCAACCTGGCCAGGGCCCCTTACACATTTATTAATGGGAATTCTATTGTCTGTCTTTTTTTTCCCTGTCTTGCTTTTTTTTTTTTAATCTCTATGGACGTATGAATTTTATTTCTGAATTCACTGTGTTAAATCCATTGTCTTCATTGTCTATCATTTTTTGATTCTCAAACTGTCTCCAATGTGGCCTCTGGGAGTCTCTTTAAACCTCCTCCTGTGTCCTTCAGACATTACCCCTTTAGCCTTTGAGTACTTCTTCACTTTCCAACATTCAGTCACTTCTCCGAGGAGCTCTAATCTCCTTAGAGAGAAATGGTATTTGGGATTCCATATCTGGATATTGAGTGTGCTCACTGCTACCAGGATGCCATGTTAACAGGCTGCTTTTCATCTCTATCCCACTGTACACATCACAGTTCTAATTAAGACTTTGAAAAGTATCCCAGGGCTGTAGTTACTTCCAAGCCTGTGATTTTAAGGTTCGTTAAACATGGATATCACTTCTCTTTGCCCCTCAATTTGTTTCTCTTTTAATACTTTTAAGATCTACACAATAAATGATATAAGATCACAACTGCTTGTCCATATAATACAATCAATACTATTTTATTCTACTAACATCCTTCTTCAGCAAGCATCAAAGGACACAATATGTTTATTGTTTGTATATGCTTACATACACATAGACTATACACAAACACACATTTTCTTTCTTTTTCATCCTCGCCAGAGGACATTTTTCACTACTTCTAGAGAGAGAGGAAGAGAGAGAGGAAGGAAGAGAGAGAAACATCGATGTAAGACAGAAGCATCAGGGGGTCGCCTCCCATATACATCTGGACATTTCTCCAGAGGAGATATAAGGAAATGGTCAATAAACACATGAAAAGATTCTCGACAGTATCATTAGGAAAATGCAAATCAAAACCACAATGAAATACCACTTCACAGCTACAGGAATGGATAAAGTAAATAAAACGTACAATAGCAAGTGTTGACAAGGAGGTGGAGAAATTGGAACCCTCATGCATTGCTGGTGGGATTGTAAAATGGTGCAGCAAGCTTGGAAAACACTTTGGCAGCTCCTCAAAATGTTAAACATAGAATTACCATATTCTGTACCATATTCTAAGTATATGAGTATACCCAAGA